>CABHPQ010165333.1:7378-35937 GCA_902168405.1 Peromyscus aztecus | reverse complement strand
AAGAAGAAGAAGAAGAAGAAGAAGAAGAAGAAGAAGAAGAAGAAGAAGAAGAAGAAGAAGAAGAAGAAGAAGAAGAAGAAGAAGAAGGTCTGACCAGCAGATGAGTTTAACACAAGTGACCAACCCTGAAAAGCACAGGTCATCTTTACTTATACTCTCTTCAAAACTTAACAAAGCATATTTATAGAAATGGGTGTGATTTGTCATAAATTGCATGCATACAGTTAGCTTGTATTTCTCCATCTGTTCCCTTGTCCTACAAAAGGGTCCTGCACACCTAAGCCTCTCTATAAGGTGTGAGCTTTGATAAGGCACTCTTTTTCCATTGTATTTTTTTTCTCCAGAGTTAAGAGATGAAGTTAATGCCCCTTGTGTTGTTCTTATATGTGCCCATTAATCTTTTATTGCCTGCAATCCTGCCCACTCGGAATCCGAAAAGTTCCCAGGGTTTGGGGTGCCAGCTGGTATTTTCAGATTTAAAAAAAAAAACTGAGAAGAATCAGTTCCCAAAGAATTTTAGGGAAAATTATTGGAGAAAAAAAAATGAGGTTTCCAGGAATGATCACATCTGTCCCATGCATGACTGATAAATTGAAACTAAAAGCTGCCAAGAGAATCATCAATATTATAAGCGACAAGAGAAGAGAGTATGCAGGCTGCATGGTCTCCGCAGTATTCTGCAGTGTCCTGAGGTCCACAGGTCCTTGCTGAGTAAGAAGAGATGGTCTCCATAAGTTTTGCCTTGAAAAGACCTGTTGGTCAGTGTTCATATGCTGATCTGAATCTAGGCCACGTGGCTCCCAACTGGTGGAACTAGTAGATGCTATCTGAGGTTATTCAAACGTACCCTATGAATCAATATTATTTGTCACACGAGCACATTAGGATTCATATCCATTTCTACCAATCAAGTCTGACAAAGACTAGAAGATAGACTTTTCACACATCCCATTTTTTAAAAGGACCCATTATTTTCTAGATATCTAATAGAGTTCTTTTGGTAATGGGAAAGCAGTTTTCATGAACATCCAAGAAGGTCGATAGGGTAATTAACATTTTAATCAAAGAAATGATGCAGATTTGTGTTTTCCTGCTCACCACCATCTAAGCATGGCCAAATATTCATTTCCAAAATTACACTGAGGGTCTGTGAAGCTTTTCACATTATCTCAAAGCTGTATGTCCCTGGTTGTGCCCAATCATAGAGTTGAAAGAATGAATGGCTTTATGAAAAACCATCTTATCAAATTAATAGCACAAACAAAAACTGAGTTAATCTTCTCCTTGTTGCTCTCATGAGAGTCCATTCAATACCTTAAGCAATGTAATATCCCTTTGCAATGATGTATAGAAGGTCATTCATGTTAGGCAGTTTTCCCTCCCTGTCCACAGTTCTAAGTGATTACATCCCAGCTTAGACATCAAATGATTTCTAAGACCCAAAAGGAGCTAGCTAACAAGGCTTCTCTCTGTTTACCATGCCTCCTATCTACCCTGGAGACATGATCTACTTAAAAATCCTAAAACCTAAATTCAAATAGTATCCTGATCAAGGACCCACCAGGCCTCCTCACCACTCTCACTGCTTCTAAGCTCTCATGACTGGGCTCTTTCATTCATTTTTCCGGGTTGACCTGGCTCAGGGAACACAATGATAACACATCCCACACTTAAGCCAAACCCAGGCACACTTGATCTTATCAGAGGAACATCTCTTGGAGAGTCACACCTCTACTCATCTGACTGTTCCTGTGACCTGGAATTTCTGAACTTCCTATTCCACAAACAACTGAGTCTATTTTTTTCCCATACTCTTCCTCCCATGCCTGACGTCTTATGTGGAGGATTTCATTCAGATAACTTTCTATGAATTCTTTTGGTAGTGATGAACTTCATGTACTGAATTTCTTGACCTGCTAGAATTGATATCTTACTATTGGTCACAGAGGTACTTTATGTCATAGGATCACAACCTCACTTCGGTTTTGTCCTTTTAGTTCTTGTCTATTTTGATTGACAGCAGGAATTTTCCCATCTTGTTTCCCCCTCAACCCCCCCTTTTTTTTTACTATACTCTGACTGTTTATGCCCAATTAAATGGTTCCTATCTCTATCTAGAGTATGCTCCAAATCTTATCCATTCCTAATAATTGTATTTTCCTTATCTACATACACTGTTATCACTTCTCTTTGCCAGCAGGAGTAAATTCACAAGTACAAATCTGAATCCCAAAACCTAAGTGAATTGCTCTGACTGACTATCCAGATGCCACCATTTTGACCAGCATTGCCTCTGAATTACACAGCACAACATATGTGCAAAACATTTCTAAAATTTCTTAAATCAACATGTTACAAATAGTCATTCTATACCTTTCCCATTTAACTCCCCTTTCACTCAACTCCACTACCCACCCTCTGGTGTACAAGGCAGGCTTTCCACAGAGACATATTGGTGAGACAACTAGATTCCTCACTCAGTATTCTCATCATTGTCATTAATTTTGCCTCCATTCACATTGCTTCTTCTATTGCATTGATTCCCTAATCTTGCACACCATAAAGGGAGGTTTCTTCCCACTGGTTCTTTCCTCAAGCTCAGTACCCACCTCTGTATCTTCTGTCTTAGTCTCTATAGGTTCCTCATACTATCAAGGGCACCAAGTTCATGCACTAGCTTCCCCCCTGGCTTAAAGTAAATTGGAAATTCACCCAAACGTGGAAAAAAGATTCTTCCCCTCTCTTAACACTTCTTAATCCTACTATATACGAATATCCAATCATTTTCTTTGCTTTGAAAGTGCTTCAAATCCTTACCAGCTCTCCTTCAAGGTTAAAAATCAAACCTACCACAAAAATTAATAAATACCAGTTATTCGGAATCTTCTCCTTCTAGCTTATCCCTTGGCTCTTGAAGCAGGTTGTCTTCTTCTTCTGTGATGCTGTAGCCTACTTCTATCTTCCCACCCTACCATACTCATCCCCAAGTACAGATGTGTCTCTCAGTAACTGGACCTGTTCAGCCCTTTAACTCATCAAATGTACAAAGAAAGAACCCCCCCCTTTCTTATCTTTGCTTGTGTCAGTTGGAGGCAAAAGGATAAGAGATATATTCTCATCAGTAACATATTACCATTCTTTATATCCAGACAGAAAATAAGAAGCCTTGATGAAAATCCACAAATCCCATTTGAATCAAGGTCCATAGCCACTGAACCATGTCAGCATCTGAGGGCCATAATGATGCCAGGGCCATAATGATTTGGGTGGTCTGTGCTGCCACCTGGGGCCATTATGAATTCTGGGCCCAAGCACCTGCCTAGGGCCATATCTGGCTCCATGGCCCTGCAGCAGCCAGGGTCTGAATTAATCTCTGTGACTCATGTTACCACAGAGAGCTATGTGGATGCCTGGGATCTGGTCAGACACCTGAGATCATGTTATCTCTGAGGACCATGCTGATCTGGTTGGCCTGTGCTTCCACGAGGGCCATGGTGACATCGGGCCCCAAGTTGCTGCTAAGGGCAATGTCTGGATCCATGTTACTGGTATAGCTGAGGTCTCTTGATTTTCAAGGCCTATGTTACCACAGGGGGTCATGGGAATCAAGCATGTTGAAATCAGGGGGCCTTGCTTCTCCAGCCCTGCCCTTCTCTGGCCCTAGGGTTGCTAGCTTTGTTCCGCCACTAGACACCTCAGTTGGTTTCCACATTTGGGAGAGATGATCCCTCACCACAGGCATGGGAGAGTTATCCCTGATGTCATGGGCCTATGTGAGCTGGCTCCATCCCTTGCCACAGAGGGGGACTGTCTCAGTGGCTTGGACTGACCAGCTCAGCTACCATGCAGACCCATATCCTGGGCCCTAGGTTGGCCTGCTCTAACATCTACCCCTTCTGTGACCTGTTAGAGTGTATGAAGAGACTGGTCCTACATAATATTAGCTGAAGGAGCTCCATGAATTGGGGAACAGCAGGCTATCCAAGAAGAGTTTCCAGGAGTATCCAGTGAAGACGGTGTTCCAGAGACCAGAGACCTTGAACCAGACCAATGACTCATTGCAATGAACATTTGCAGGTGGACAAAAGGGTGTATAGCATGACACACCACAGCTCTCAATGCCACTAGAATGAATGAAGAGGTGTTGGAGAGACGAGAAAGATGGAGGAATGAGGTGGTTGTGTTTTTGGAGGGGTTAATTAATTTGGGGGGTTCTTTTGGAGAGGATGCTGTAGAGGGGAGAGATGGATATAAAGAGACTGGGAGGTGAGTGAGATTGGGGTACATGATGTGATATTCCCAAAGAATCTATATGCAATTATGTTACACACACACACACACACACACACACACACACACACACACACGTATGTTGTTGCAAACAAGGAAAAGCTGAGATATATTGAGAGCATAAGAAAGAGGGCCTTCTCACTTCTTGAAAGAGGACTGATGCTTTTTTTTTAAAAAAAAAACATTATGACATATTAAGAAGCATCACAAAAAGTTAGATGACTGCTTAAAAGAAATCAGACAGCAGGCATCAAAATCATGGGGGAAACACTATCAAAATTCATAATTGAAGTTTTGGCATATATCTGTGTCTGACCCTTAAAAATCATTTGAAGGGTCTTATGGAAACCTAATACAGTTGAAACACACACACACACACACACACACACACACACACACACACACACACACACACACCCGAAGTCAATCTAAATAAAAATCACCAAAACCTGGGAGAGAAAGACCCAAAAGGACATCTTTCATCGCCAAATGAAACTTCCAGTACTGGGAATTGGTTATATCTAATCAAGTTGTTAGCCAAAGAGATTAAATGAGAACCCCCAGACATCCCAGGTATGCTGGCTGGTTTTATAACAACTTGACACATGCTAAAGTCATTAGAGAGGATGGAACTTCAATTGAGAAAATGTCTTCATAAAATCAGACTATAAACAAGCTTATAGGGCATTTTGTTAATTAGTGATTGATGAGGAGTGCCCAGCTCATTATGGGTGGGGCCACCTCTGAGCAGGTGGTCCTGAGTTCTATAAGAAATCAGACAGAGCATGCCATGAGGAACAAGCTAGTATTTCGACATTGTCTCTGCATCAGCTCCTATATCCTGCTTCCCGTGTTGCTCGAGTTCCTGCCTGAGTTCATCCAATGATAAACAGTGATGTGAAAGTGTAATCCAAATAAAGTATTTTCTCTCCAATTTGCTTTTAGTCATTGTATTTCATCAAAGCAATAGTAACACTAACTATACCAGGTTATTTCCAGACCTATTGGTTTATCTCCTTAAACTGATAGTTAGGTTCTATTGCTGAAGACAATACCTACACACTTAGTGAACATGGAGGAGTAGAGCTGGTGCCTATCTAGAGCCTTCTGTCATACAGACTAAGGTTTGTGTCATTATAATTTGGAAGTTACTTGATCTGTACTTCCTGTGTACTCGGGTAATATTATAACCTTCTCAGGTCTTTGATGGTGTTGAAGACTAAATATTTACAGTTCTCCTTAATCACGATATCATTGTAGAATATTATTTTAAAATGTGTTACATTTGTTCATGCTGTGGAACATTAGTTTAATCATGCAAAGATGTGCTGCATTTGCTTAACTCTGTGTTACTGTGCCTGTCTAAAACACCTGATGGTCTAATAAAGAGCTGAACAGCCAATAACAAGGCAAGAATAAATAGAAGGAAAAATCTTGGAGTAAAAAAGGAAAGAGGCTGGGCGGTGGTGGCACACGCCTTTAATCCCAGCACTTGGGAGGAAGAGGCAGGCAGATCTCTGTGAGTTCGAGACCAGTCTGGTCTACAGAGCGAGATCCAGGAAAGGCACAAAGCTCCACAGAGAAATCCTGTCTCGAAAACACCAAAAAAAAAAAAAAAAGGAAAGAGGAAGAAAACAATGAGAGGATGATGCTAGGCGCCAGCTACCCAGCCACCCAGCCAGCCACAGAGTAAGAGTGAAAGCAAGATATACAGAAATAAAGGCAAAAGCCCAGAGGCAAAAAGTAGATAAGATAATTTAAGAAAAGGTGGCAAGAAACAAGCCAAGTTAAGGTCAGACATTGATAATTAAGAATAAGCCTCTGTGGGTGATTTATTTGGAAGCTGGGTGGTGGGCCCCCAAAAGAGTAAAAAACAACCAACAACATGCATAGTGGGCCTTACATCAAATCAGATCATGGTTGGTGGCTCCCACAAGCTTTGTGGCACTGTTGTACCGTGACATCTTGCAGGCATTTTGTCACTGCAGATTTGAAGAGTTTGTAGCTGGGTTGGTGTTTATGTTTCTTTTTTGGTAGAATAGACTCTTCTGATGTGGAATTTCCTTTTGTACACTGTGAAGATTTGTCACTTGGATTGGTTTAATAAAAAAACTAAATGGAACTCAACACTGCTTGTGTGGCTAAGAACTTGAGACTAGATAAGTCAAGGCCTAGTAGAAAACCAACTACTACTGTTCTCCTAAAGAAATGTAGTAATAAAATAACTCCTAAAAACATTTGGCTATGTTTAGAGATCAGTGCCTTCTTCAGACATCATCAGAGAAGCTTCTGCCTGCAGAAGATGGAAAGAAATACAGAGACCCACAGCTAGAAAATGCTCAGAGACTGAGAGACTTGGAACATTCAGCTCTAAACATGATATCTCAAAAAAAAAAAATACGTCTCCTTGGGGCTCAAGGAACTCAATGGAAGAAGAGGAAGAAAGAAAGATGGAGGACATGAAGAACACAAGGCCTTCTAAACACAGCATGTACTTATAGAAACTGAGGATACATCTGAACCAGATGGGGTCCTAGAGCCGAGAAGAGAAATGGACATGTGTCCCCCTGCCTAATATTGATAACCACTTGCACTCGAAAAATTAGCTTTTTCCAAGGTATTCTCACTGGGTATGCAAATTGCTCTTAGGGTAGGCTCCAATGTCCAGCAGCAGATGGCCAACAGAAAATGAGCACAATGGCATCTTTGCAGGGTCTTTGTCTCATAATATTGTGCCAGAACATTTTTTTATTTTCTTACAGATCTTTTGTGTATGTATCATGGTTTCTGGTTTTGTGTTTTTAAGGGCTTTGTATGTATGTGTTTGTTCTATATGTGTTTCCTGTGCTTTTTCTTTGGCTTATTTTCTTCCATTTGTTTGTTTTGTCCTATACCAACTTGATTGTTTGTTTATATTTTAGCTTATCTTGTTTTATTTTATAATTATTCCTTAGATGCCTGTTTGATTTCTAAGGAAAGACAGAAAGAGTGTGAACCCAAATAGGATGGGAGGTGGGAAGAAACTTGGAGGAGTTAGGAGAGGGGAAAGTGTGATCAAAATATGTATTATGGGAAAAAAGCAATTTTCAATGAAACAAAAATCATAGAATAGTGAATACTACTTTATGTTCTCAATAAACTGTGAGAAACATATTTTTTATTCTTATATCCATAGACCCCATCTTGTACATCTGCTGAACTGATTTATTCAGAACACTATCCTACATGCTTCATGAATTCATATAGACAATATCCTCTCCACATGAAAACATGTGCAGTTTCTGGTCTAAAGGTCACCAAATAAATAGTACAAGACTGGTGGAAACAGGGTGTTTTGTTCAAATACAATATCCTAATATAGAAATAGTCAATTTGATATTAATGGACATCAATTAAACTGGACCACCTTCTATATGTCTTTCTAAGGATTTATGCTTTTGCTTACTGTATTTGAAACACTTCTTCTCTCTGTCCATAATTTACCCTGCAATGCATGTACCAATTCAAATAATTGTGCAAACAACACAGCGCCATTTATTATTTGACTCTGTTGTTAAAAATGTAAAATACATTGGTCCAAGTTAATATCTAAGTATTATGATAAGTATAATGGTGCAATTATATCAAACATAATTTCTCAAGCTGCAACTGAACATATTAAAAATAACAAAGTAAATTAGTTTTTTATTGCTATGATAAGCCACCATGACCAAGGCAACTTATAAAGAGTTTATTGAGGGCTTATAGTTTCAGAGGGTAAACTCATGACCATCATGGTGAGGAATTGGCAAGAGGCAGGCAGGCATGGGGCTAGAACAATAGACGATATTTTATAATTTGAGACACAACAATGAGGCTTGTGAAAAAGAGAACTAACTGAGAAAGAAGTGGGATTTTGAAACCTCAAAGCCTGATCCCTGTGACACACTTCCTCCAAGAAGACCACACCTCTAAATCCTTCCCAAACAGTTCTACCAACTGGGACCCAAATATATAAAATTATGAACCTATGAGAGTCATTCTCTTTCAAATAATCACTTTATGTATAGTTATATAGTTATATATAATGTTAAGTAAATGCTGAAAAATGTGTGTGTGTGTGTGTGTGTGTGTGTGTATGTGTAGGTCTTAAGATTATTTACTTCAAGTAGCATCAATACCTATTTGAAAACAGGCTTAATATTTTCATTGTTTCAATTTTGTTAGTTCATTGGTAAACTGTTGTTTGAATTTTATTAATATTTTATTTTATTCCTATTTTGAAGATATGATTTTTACACATGTAATTACACGTAAAATTGTTCTTTTGAAATAAATTTACCAGAATCTATATTTAAGTTCTCCCCAAGTAGTTAATAATGATTTTATTGATATAACCATCATGTCTACATTAGCATAAATGTGCTCCCTGGCCTTTTAATTTGTTTCACAAAATTATAGTATTGTATCTGAGAGGATTTATGCAAACTACTTGTTATTCTTTCAAGTTTTGCTCACAAGCTATAAAATGTTCTAATCTCTCCACTCATTTCCTATAAGCTCCATTGTTATCAAATGATGTTAATACTTGCTGAGGGTTCTGAAATAGAATAACATAGGAAAATGTTACTTTTAGTTAATTTATTACAAGTGGCATAAAACATACTAATTTGTCATCTATTGGAAAATATGCTTTAAAATGAACATGTACTTGGAATTTATGTTTTTAGGATCAATGTTTATTTCAAAATCCTCTCCAGAACCCTTTATTATGTACTTGTAGTATTTATAAAATTAAAGAATAATAATTACATGCTTGTTCACACATATGGTTGATTACCCACATACAACATCTTTCTAAAAACTTAAATATTAATAAATAGTTTTAATTGGTCAGCTGATAGATTTGCAAATAATCTCAAAGATATTTTGGTAGCAATCTGCTCCTTACATACACTTCAACTACTGAATATAGGTTCTACTTTGATATATAAGGTAGAGATTTTCATGCAAGATAGATAAATACTCTACAATCTGAGCTACATCCCTAACACTCATCACATTTTCCATTCTTTTGTGTATATTCAAGTTATACAAAAATAAAAGTGGACATATTAATGAACTTTTATTTTAATAACATATGCATGTTTAAAATATAAAGAGAAAAATTGAAATATAGCTTCTGAACCAGTTGAAGAGGGAAAATAATAACATTTTTAAAAGCTTAATAATGACTAGACTTCCTACTCACAACTCCAGGGAGGCTACCTAGAAAACAGGACCCTAAGAAAGGCACAGGGATCGCCTAATGACAGAGAAATGGATGAGATTTACATGAGCAAGCTGGACGTGAGGTAGGGTAATGAAGGGTAAGGGTCGAGGGAAAGAGAGTTTAGGGGAGTGGGAGACCCCAGCTCGATCAAGAACAGAGAGGGAGAACAAGGAAAAATAGACCATGATAAATGAAGACCCCATGGGAATAGGAAGAAGCAAATTGCTAGAGAGGTCCCCAGAAATCCATAAAGATACCTCCACAATAGACTGCTGGCAATGGTTGAGAGAGTGCCTGAGCTGACCTACTCTGGTGATAGGATGGCCAAACACTCTAACTGTCGTTCTAGAAACCTCATCCAATTACTGAGGGAACCGGATGCAGAGATCCACGGCCAGGCCCCAGGTGGAGCTCTGGGAGTCCAATCAGCTAGAAAGAGGAGGGATTGTATGAGCGAGAATTGTTGAGACCAAGATTGGAAAAAGCACAGGGACGAATAGCCAAACTAGTGGAAACACATGAACTGTGAACCAATAGCTGAATAGCCCCCAAATGGATCAGGCCCTCTGGGTAAGTGAGACAGTCGATTAGCTTGAACTGTTTGGGAGGCCCCCAGGCAGTGGGACCCAGACCTGTCCTTAGTGCATGAGCTGGCTGTTTAGAACCTGGGGCCTATGCAGGGACAATTTGCTCAGCCTGGGAGGAGGGGACTGGACCTGCCTGGACTGAATCTACCAGGTTGAGATGAATCCCCAGGGGAGTCCTTGCCCTGGAGGAGATGGTAATGGGGGGTGGGGGGAGGATGGGGGAGAGGAGGGAGGACAAGGGAATCTGTGGCTGATATGTAATATTAAATCAAATTATAAAAAATTAAAATAAATAAATAAATAAAAGCTTAATGAATCAGAAAGGAGCAAAACTAGAAGTATTAGAACAGAAAGAAAGCAAAAAGGTAAATCATGTTATATATATATAGTATATATATGATATGATACAAATACATATATATATCAATGATCATAAGTTTAAATTTCTAAAAGTTCATGATGAAAGCTAGGTATTACATAATTAAATCTCTGAAAACAGATGAGCAACAACCTTTTTACAAGAGGCATAATAAAGCATAAAACACAAAATGATGTTTCAGCCTAGAAAATAAATATTCAGAAATTGTTATAACCAGCTATTTCAACTAATTTAAATAAAAAAATAGCAGACTTTAGCAAACATCTAATTGTAATAAAACTAAATTGTATGTAGATATGTGTTGTTTGTTTTTTTTAACTCTTTTCTGGGAAGCCTATGACCCAGCTCCCAAATAAATTCACACACAGAGTATTCTTATTACTTACGAATGCCCAGCCTCAGCTTGGCTTAGTTTCTTGCCAGCTTTCCTTTTCTTAACTTATCCATCTACCTTTTGCCTCTGGGCTTTTCCCATTCTCTTACTTCTGTAACTCTTACTCTTACTCCATGGCTTGCTGGTTTTGTAGCTGGGTAGCTGGCCCCTGATGTCCTCTCCTTCTCTGGCTCCTTCTCCATCCCTCCTCCCAGTTTTCTCCTCTATTTATACTCTCTGCTTGCCAGCCCCACCTATCCTTTCTCCTGCCTTGCTATTGGGCAGTTCTTTATAAAACCATAAGATGTTTTACACAGGCACAGTAACACAGCTCCGCGGAGTTAAACAAATTCAACATAAAAAAGGAACACATCTTAAAATATTCTACTACATTTCCCCCTTTTTGTTTAAATAAAAACAAAGGTTTTTAACTTTAACATAGTAAGTACACACAACAAAGACAATTATCAAGTAAGAATTAATATACAATAGACATCCCATTTGTAGTTAGGATATTCAAAGAAAATAATGCATTATCTATCCTATCCTAGTGAATCTAAAGTTTTATACCTAATTTACTATCATAACTAAGAAAAACTGCAACTATAACTAGTCTTCGACCCCATCAAACACCCAGAATGATGTAATATTACCTAACAACAGAGACATTTGGCTGCCTGGACAGTCACCCAAAGTTCCTCTACAACACTGGGGCTTTCATCTTCAGCCCACAGGCCTAGAGTATCTGGCAGACTCTTCTATAAAGCAGGATTTTTTTAAACTGTCCTGCTTCGTTGTAGCAATATTCATCAGTCACTTTCCTCTGTATCCTGCAGAATATCTGGCAGACTCTTCTGTGAAGGAGGAATTTTGAAGGACTATCCTGCCTTGTTTTGGCAAAGTTCACCAGTTTTTTCTGTGTGTCCTGCATGTTCAGTCTGCACAGCACATTGTCAGCAGTCAAAGGCAAAAACAGTTTCTTTGCCCAGTGGCTAACCTTGTCACAATGAAAGCAAACTCTATAAACAGTTTTTTCAATGTCCATATCTCTGAAGTAAATTAGTGCTTCCAGGAGCAAATATGTCTCATTGTCATGAAAAACCTTAAGTTAACAAAACATTTTAAATGTCTATGGGTCTTTGAAAGGTTTGAAGATCATCTCTCTATCTAAATTACATCTATTTAATCTAGAAAACATACCTAACATATTACAAATTTGATTGTTATGAATGACTAATTACTGACCTATGTTTCTTGATTGTCCTTTATAGTTTATAATAATAGCCTTCAAAAACTAGAACTTTACCTTATACTACAAATAAACTGCATAGGTACAATACCTCAAACAAAAATAGAAACATAAATGCAACACATTGTAAAAAAAAAAACCCTTAAATTTTATCAATATACAAAAATCCTTTAAAGAGTAGAAACATATACAGTGTAACAAAAATAACTTTAAATTTGTATCAATATTCTATATTCCTCTAAATGATAACAAACATCCATAACCCACCAAATAAGCAAAAGCCACCCACATACCCCAGCTCTTGGGAATGTGGATGTAGTTTTCTCCATATATCTTCCTGCTATCTGTGGACAAAACATCTTTAGGGTCCCAGAGAGAAAATTTTAAGATAATGGCCAAGTCCTGGGAAGATCAGCAGTACTTTTGCTGATAGATATCACCTGGTAAGTTTCAGGAAATCTCATCTGATCAAACCTGATCTATATTAACCCTGAGGGAATCCACTGCCTCTCATCTTTTGGGAACAAAACTCCAAAACATTTTTGATTTCCATTTGACAAATATATTTTTTGACTTTTTAAAAGTTAAAGCATTCCTAAAGTATAGGCTGATTTTCCTCTATAGTTCCTCTTTCAATTCCAGGTTGCTTTGTAGTTGTCCTTTGCTTTTCAACAGTCAAAAAATTCAAAATCAATGCAATACCATACAGGATGCAAACTACCTGTGTATTTTCCATCTTATGTGGCTTTTTTTTCTTTTACTCTGTCTTTAAAGACTTTATTTTATAAACTACTAATTTTTTTTTCCTGTGGCTATACCCTTATCCTTTTAAGCCTACTCACATTGTTAAATACACTGTAACTTGCTTAGAGGTGTTTCTGTCTGCACCTCTTTTATTATGTATCTTCAGCCTTTTTCAACTGTGTAAGCAAACCTTTCTTCCTTCCTTCCTTCCTTCCTTCCTTCCTTCCTTCCTTCCTTTCTTTCTTTCTTTCTTTCTTGGTTTTCTCTTTGTAGCTTTTTTTTTTTACTGGTTGTGTAGCTGGGTGGCTGGCCCCTGATGTCTTCCCCTTCTCTGGCCCTTCTCCATTCCTCCTCCCGGTTTTCTCCTTCTATATATATTCTCTGCCTGTCAGCCCCGCCTATCATTTCTCCTGCCTGACTATTGGCCAGGTCTTTATTAAACCACTAGGTATTTTACTCAGCAGAGTAACACAGCTTCACAGAGTTAAACAAATGTAACATAAACAAAAGTAACACACCTTAAAATGTTCTACTACACATATGTATGTCCAATTCATGAAGAACTTAAATAATTTATGTTGGTATGCACCCAATTATGAGCTAGGACCAAGCTCTTTTGAAAAGCTCCTTCATTTGTGTTGAACAATAATAATTCCATTTACTATCTTAATTTGCATCTACAGAATTAAAGTACTTTATTCTCTAGATTCTTGTCTTCCCAACTACATTGATCCACAGTAATGCTGGACCACATTCTCTAGCACAGTAAGGCTAGAGAAGATTTTTACCAATTACATACCATTCCTTAACTGATCACACCCTGGTTACACCAAGCAAAGCCAACTGGGGACCAAGAAAGGACAAAATTTCAACTCCTCCTCATACCACTTCCTATGAAAACTATAAGAGGGCTCCCTCTCTACATGAGGGCCTGCTCTATCTCTTCAGAGCCTTTGTCCCACCACTGAATGTCTGTCTGTAGCATGAATATATGTGGTGATATTTTATTTGTGCTCTAACAAATAAAGCTTGCCTGGAGATCAGAAGATAAAGCCAGCCACTATATTAATTTAGAGGTCAGGCAATGGTAGCACATGCCTTTAATCCTAGCATTTGGGAGGTAGAGATTCATATGGATCTCTATGAGTTCAAGGCCACATTGGGAACAGAGCCAGACATGGTAGCACATATCTTTAATCCCAGCACTAGTTAACCATAGAGGTCTGGAGGTTTATACAGACAGGAAGTGATAGAGCTAGGTGGAAAGAGGAAGTGATGTAGCTGGGCCGAGAGAGGAAGTAAGATGGCAGGGCACAGAAAGGTATATTGGCATGAGTATACAGGAAGTAGCTCTCTCTTGGGCTGAGGATTTTCTAGTGGTAAGAACTTGTGTCTGTGACTGGCTTGTTCTATCCCTCTGATCTTTCTGCTTTCACCCCAATATCTGGCTCTGGATTTTTTATTAATAAGAACATTTAGCAATTCGTGTTACAAATATATCTTCTAATAACTTTCTTATAAAAAGGAAACTCTCTTAATGCCCTCCTTAAATCCTAAATACAAGCCTGTCATATACCATAGTGTAATATAATATGATGAAAACTATACAATTAGCTAATTAAATTGAAATTTAATATAACTTTAATATGGAGCGTGAGATACATTAATAAGTTAAAATTACTTATTAAACAGGTGAATTGTCCCAATTAATAATATTGACAGAACATGATGTCTAATACCTAGTTCTAATAAAAATAAACTAATTTCCAAGTACAGAAATATTGTTTTTAAAACATATAAAGCTTTTCTAGACTGAAAGTTTAAATCAACAACAATAAAAGTCCAAGTCTGGAAGAAATAGGCTATTAGACTCTTTCTATTGTTAATGCTTCCCTCTGAATTTTCTTACTGGATTATTGAGTTTTTAATTCCTTCTGCATCTCACCTTGTGTTTTCCTAGGTATTTCTATCTCTTTATTCAACTCAGTTTTCAAATCCTGAATTGTCCATTCCAATATATTGGATTTTTTGTTTGTTTGTTTTGTTTTTTGGGGGGGAGGTTTTGGGTGTTTTTCCTTAGAATCACTCAGGAGTTTATTCATGCTCCCTTCAAATTCAAGAGATAGATATTTGCTTCTAGTTTTTAAACTCCTAGAATTCTTTGATTATGCTTATGATTGTTCTTTTGAGTTCTGAGTTATGTGATTCATCTGGGTATTTCAATATGCCCCTCCTCCAATGCACTAGGTCTTTAAAAATATTCTCTCTCTCTTTTCAGAGAACATTTTTAAAGACCTCGTGCACTGGAGGAGGGGCATATTGTCTTGGCCTTTCATATAGTTTGTGTTTTTGAGGTATGACCTGAGCATGTAGACTCCTTTTATTGATTGAGATTCTAGCCTGCTTCTATTTAGAGGAAGAATGGTTCTGTTTTGCTAGTACCCAAGATTAGTTACCTGAAAAACAGGTAGGGGGACCTGGTAGGTCAGTCCTTCATATACTCTGTATTGATTTTTGATTGGAGAGACGATGATGCTTCCAATTCACTGGTAATCAAGAAACTGTACCCATGTGATTTCCTGCTGTGTCTGACTGTACTGGTGAGCGGGAGAGCATGAATTGTATTGCAGTTGTCTCCAGGTGTGTGGGATAGATTATGGGTTGTGGCACTGACTTAGATGGGCTGTTAGGCACACGGTCACAAGTTACTATTGTGGGGTGGGGACAGAGACAGTGCAGGGCGCTCACCAGGCTGGGATTATGAAAAGGCTTCAGGAACTGAACTACGCCTGGGAGACATAGATTACTAGATATTTTGTCACCTAAGTCAATTATAGTTCAAGAATGGAAGTATTAATTATAAAATACTTGATAAAATATAAGCTTATCGTTTCAAAACACTTTGTCGAGCTCATTAATAATTAGATATTTTTTTTCAAGCTCAGGTTTTGAAAATGAACATAGGAAAAATGAGATTAGCTGAAGAAGTTTGAAAAATATAAGATAGAGTAAACCAAAAAGTGTGAGGAATGGTACTGAAATAGTTTTAAGAAAAAAATAATAAAGATCATGAAACAAAATCTGGTTCATAGAAAAAAATAGAAACACATTAGTCACAAAATAAACCAGGATACACTGTGAAGAATTCTTTTTAAACTAGTTGATGAGGGCTGAGAATGTACTTATGTGGTGATGCACTTTGCCTAGCATGTACAAAGGTCTTAGAATAAACTCTAAGCACTGTAAAGAACTACAGGACTATTTTTTAGTTGGATTCCTTAGCTCCAGTAGATATACTTTTAAAAAAAATAATTATGAATAAGCACAACTTATACTCTTAGTAGTTTAAAAAAAGAATGGGGGAGAGCCTTTATTAACTCAGTATTCTCAATGTTACAGTAATGTATGTGCTCTTATAGATAGTTCATCTCCAAATAATAATTTAAATTTGAGGAATTGTGCATTTTCACAAAATTAATGAAAAGTATATTACAGCTCAAGTATTTATGAAACATGGTATTAATTTAGATGGGAATATCAGATGAAACTTACAATTCCAGGCACTATCTTAGAGTTTATTTAATAGATATTTTCTGTTTTTAGTTTATTTAGTTTAAAATAAAGAGAGCGATTTATCTTGCTCTCAGCACTCCCGAGTTGCTCATAATTCTTTGCCTACAACAGAAGCCCCACAGATTTTTCCTTTTCCATATGAGCATGTCCACTGGTGTCCTTCTTCTGGTTTTGTTAGGTAGCCATGTTTATAAGACTTCATGGGTATAACTTGTCTGACAGTTATAGAAAATACAATCTGAAATTAAAGTTTCTGCTCCTCTGGCACTTATAATCTTAATGATCCCTCTTCTGCAATGATCCTTACAATTGTATTATAGATGTATCAGTTGGGAAAGAGCACCACATGACCTTTTATTCTCATGGTCTGTCTCACAAAAGAAAACTCCACTTGTTTCCCACTTGTTTATCCAATTCCAAGTGGTCATTCCTGGGATTATATTCATGCAAGTAATGAGTAGGTTGTATTAATATATTTTAAATATTTATGCATGCATTTGTATATATATATATATATATATATATATATATATATATATATATATAACAAAAAATTAAAGAAAAAGAGACCATAATTTTGAGAGATATCAAAAGGTTTGCTTGTGAGGGTTTGGAGAGAGGAAAGGGAAGGGTGGAAATGATGTGCTATAATTTCACTACAATAAAATAATTATTTTAAAGAAATCAAAGTGAACCATCATAATGATACATACAACTGAAAACTGAAACATTGCACTTACTTTGAATTAAAACATTCCCTCGCTGGGACAAATTCTCACACGACTGTGGAAACTCCTGAACTGAAGAAGCTTAGGACTGTCAGGGGACTCACACACCCTCTACAAGGTGATGTAAACAGCAGCAGTAGCAGGTGTCTGGCAGGGAGAGGAAACACTATGGCAGAACTCCCTGCAAGTTGGACAAGGAGCTCTGCTGACCCAGCTCTTATGAGTTGTCACCTATACTAGGGTGGGCTTTGGGGCAAGGAAGCTACCTAAGTGTTATCTCTGGTTCTAGAATTGAAGCCAATCAACTTATTGTTTCAGCACATTAGACTTGGGTACAGTAATTTCTTTATCTGTTGTCAATGACTATGTGTGTTAATATTTGTTCATAATTTCCCAAGGAAAATCAAGCAATGACTAAAAATTTATTTGTATGATAAACCATATAAAATATTAATAAACACTGGACTTACTGATAAATGGAAAATTCAAAGTATACATAAAGCCTAAAACACATCAGGAATAGGTTAGAATGTGTAGAAAATTTGGTTTTACAAATAGCATATGTAAGATTTCATAACAAAACATTTTAGCAATATCTGGTATGAAAACAGGTAAGTTTAACAATTCCATTCCATTAAGTCATATGTGCCAATGAATATAAACATATGCATAAAGAGATCTGTGCAAGGCAATTGTAGCATTTTTTAAGGAAAATTTTCTAGTATTTACTTATAATATAAATCAATAGGAAAATGAACTGATAACTTGTTTGTTTTCAGTGAGAATATACAGCAGAAAGTATAATAAAGTAAGATTTACAGAAGTTAATATGAATCCATAATAGTTTGTTATGTAAGAAAAGCAAGGTACGTGTAATCTACTAATGTTTTATACACTAAAAATAATGTATAATGATGCTTAATTCTGTAATAATAGTTTAGCATATTAAAGAGAGGAATGCATATATAACTCAGGATGTTCCTTTCATCTTTGAAATGAGTGCTACGTTTGAAATGATGACAGCAAGTGCCTCTTAAATATTTATTTCTTAAGAAACAAATTTGTAAAACAGAAGACAAGTTGTCTATCTGCATGCTGTTTACGTAAGTGGCTTTGTAACTTTACATAGATAGTCCTTAAATTCATGATAAAAGAAAACTCTTCAACGTACTTATGTTTCTAAGTTTACAATGAATAAAGTTAAATCAGCTTTTCAACAGGTTTTCAAGAATTATCCGACCAGGAATCCTATATTTGCTTCCTCCAATGTTCATTGACACAAATGAAATTACAAATGCCACTGCTTCCTCCTTCCATTTAACCCTACTTTTTAGAGGTGAAAAAAGACAATCATTTTCCTCTAATAAGCAGTCTCAAGTTCCAGCAAAACACAGTTTGTTATAAAACACAAGCTGACAGGAAACATGAAGAAAGTTTGTCAAATGTACTTTAGGTGCTGAAGATATAGGTCAATGCTTACTTGCATGACTGTCAACAAAACTGTTCTTTGTTGCTATGTATAGCTTTCATGTATTCATTGCCTTTTAATTGAATTGGATACACTCTAGTCAACCACCTTTCTTCATTATCATTATCAATTAGTATCTTTGAACCTTCTTTACTGTTACACTTGTATTAAATTTTTTGACAAAGTGATAAATTGAATCCTCTGGTTTTATTTTAAACGCTTGACCTAAGAGCTTGAAGCATAGTACAGTGGTAGAGTGTGTGCATAGTATGCATGTTCAAAGTACTGAGTTTGAGGCCAGTGTAGACACAAGCAGAAAGAGAAGAGAAGGGAGGGAGGGAGAATAGGAGGGCAGAAAAAAGAGAGAGAGCACAGATAAAAAGTAAGTGGATCATAAACACACACACACACACACACACACACACACATATACACACTATATTTTGTCCACATTTCTAGTGAATTCCAAATATTCTCACTCTATCTTGTGTCTCCAAGGTTAATACAAAGATTGGTCTGGAGAGATAACTTGGTGGTTAACAAAACTGCCTGCTCTTCCAGAGGACATGGGTTCTATTCCTTGTAACATGAATTGCTAAATGGTCTTATTAATAGAAAATCCAGAGCCAGATATTGGGGTGAAAGTTGAAATATCAGAGAAACAGAACAAGCCACAGCCAACCCCACCTCACCAACTCCTCAGTCTCCAGAGCGAGACTTCCGGTTTACTCACACCTTATATACCTTTCTGTGTTCTGCCATCTTCCTTCCTTCCTAGTGCTAGAATTAAAGTCATGTATGCTTCCTCAGTTCTTGGTAGCAAGGGCATGAGATCTCAGGTGCTGGGATTAAAGGCCTGTGCCACCACACCTGGTTCTGCTTCCAGTGTGGCCTTGAATTCACAGAGATCCAGACAGATCTCTGCCTACTGAGTGATAGGATTAAGGATGTGTGCCACCACAGTCTTGTCTCTATGTCTAATCTGGTGGCTGGTTCTGTCCTCTTATCTCCAGATAAGTTTATTAGGGTACACAATATATTGGGGTACAAAATATATCACCACATTTTCCCATTTTTGTCTAGAATAATAAAAGAAGGTTATAACTAATATAAGAAAAACTATATACAATAAGTACAATAGGTATATACAACATATATAGTCAAGAATTACATTAACAATATCCAGTCCATTAACATTTGACAGATTCAGACAAAAAACATTATTTATCCTAGTTTGGTGAGTCCAAAATGTTGTACCTAATTCATTTTCTATCCTAACTTGTATTACAAACTGAAAACTATCTTTTGGTGTCTTACAAACTTATACACTTTACACCTCTTAATGAGTTTCTTTTCTGAATTTGTTAACTAGGAAAACTATAACTATAACTATCTAATCTTCAACTCCCTCAGAGAACTGAGAAGGAAATAATATTAATATTATTAATAATCCTGAGTAAGTAGGAAGTGCAAACAAGCAAATTCCAAAAAATGTGAGAAATGACAGAAGGGGAAGTGCTTTGAGATGTCATTCTGTATGCTGTAAATATGTGTTGCTCTGATTGGTTGACAAATAAGCTGTATCGACCTATGGTAAGGCAGCTTAGAAGCAGGTGGGAAATCCAAGCAGATGTATGGAGAGAAGAAAGGAGAGGAGAGAGATGCCAGATGCTGCCAAAGGACCAAGATGCCAGCAGACCAGTAATGGGAAATGGGGTAACTTAAGATGATAAGCTAGCTAGCAAGAAACTTAAGCCATTGACCATATAATTGGTAAATAATACTAAGCCTCTGAGTGGTTGCTTTATAAGTGGCTGCAGGACTGTGGAGCTGGGTGGGACCAGAGAAAACATATGCCTAGAATTCCTGGCATTCACATGGTGATTCACAATCATGTGCAAGTTTAATTCCATGGGATTAGACACCATCTTCTAGGCTCTGTGTATACCAGGCATGCACATGATGCACAGACATTTATGTTGGCTAAATATCCATACACATAAAACTTTTAAAAAGAAAGGATTAATCCTAAGACTATGTTCAAGTCCCTCCACAGCTATTGAAGGCACAAGATTTCTGTTTCAGATGACTTCATGTCTTAGGCTGACCTCATCAGATTTAACGATATGTGCTGTCACTCTAAGTAAAAACAAAAGCAGAAAAAGAAAGAAACTAACAAAAACAGCAAAAAAAAAAATAGATCATGAATTGACCAGAGCAGACAGTTTGGAAGCTATATCAATATTTATGAGAAAAAAATTGAAAAAAAAAATCAGTCTTACAGATAATTTTTACACATATTTTTATACACTGCCTCAACTGACTATGGACCACATTTTTCAAGGCTATATTTCTTGTGTTTTGGCTGAGAACATTACAGCATTTTCAGAGATCCTGTTCTCTTTTTTTTAATCTCTGTGCTTACATTTATTACTTTTTTGGATAAATTCTTTTTTTTATTAAGAAGTTTTTTATTCATTTTACATACCAATCACAGATCTCCCTCTTACCTCCTCCCACCCCTTCAGCCTCCCCCCAACCCACACCCCCATTCCCTCCTACCAGAAGGTAAGGCCTCCCATGGGGAGTCAGCAGAGCCTGGTACATTGAGTAGAGGCAGATCCAAGCCCTTCTCCCTGTCTCAAGGCTGTGCGAAGTGTCCTACCATAGGTAGTGGGCTCCAAAATGCCTGTTCATGTACCAGGGATGGATCCTGATTTTACTGCTGGGGCCCCTTAAGCAGATCAAGCTACACAATTACCTCACTTATGCAGAGGACCTAGTCCAGTACTGTGGAGGCTCCATGGGTGTTGGTCTAAAGTTCATGAATTCCCATTAGTTTGGTTGTCTCTGTAGGTTTCCCCATCATGATCTTCTTAACCCCCTTTGCTCATAGAATCCCTCTTCTCTCTTTGACTGGACTCCTGGAGCTCAGCCTGGTGTTTGGCTGTGGATCTCTGCATCTGCTTCCATCAGTTACTACATGAAGGCTCTATGATGGCAGTTAGAGTAGTCGCCAATCTGATTACCCCAGTAGGCCCGTTCAGGCACCCTCTCCACTACTGACAGTAGTCTAAGTTGAGGTCATCCTTGTGGATGCCTGGGAACTTCCCCAGCACCTGGTTTCTCTCTATCCTCATGATGTCTCCCTCTATCATGGTATCTCTTTCGTTGCTCTCCCACTCTGTCCCTGTTCCAGCTCTACCATCCCATTCCCTTATGTTCTCATCCCCCATACCCTACCCTCCATTGTCCACCCCTGATCCCCAGTTTACTCATGGAGATCTCATCTATTTCTCTTCCCAGGGCAATCCATGCATCTCTCTTTATGTCCTCCATTAGCTAGCTTCTCAGGAGCTGTGGGTGGTAGTCTGGTTATCATTTGCCTGCAAATTTATCATGTGCCTGCAAATTTCATGATGTCATTGTTTTTTACAGCTGAGTAAAATATCCTCCATTGTGTATATGTACCACATTTTCTTTATCCATTCTTTGGTTGAGGGACATCTAGGTTGTTTCCAGGTTCTGGCTGCTACGAACATAGTTGAGCATATGTCCTTGTGGTATGAATGAGCAGAGACCCTACTCATTAACACTAGCTATCAGTGTTAAGTTTGACTCCAGTTTTGCTCATATGTATGTAGCAGAATGCCAAAGTATATACATGTGTGTTGTCAGAAAAATTAATAATCTAAAATGTGGCAGTATTTGATTTTAGACTTAGTAAACATTGACTGAAATGTAAGCATTTTAGGAAGGTAAATGCTTGTTGCTGTTCAGGCATTATCACAGGACCACAATCTAACTTCAGTTGCATTTCCAAAGTGAATTTACACTTCAGTAATCTATTATGTGCTGTATCTAAAGCTTATTCATTCCTCATACTTATAATTCAATAAATAATAACAACACTCCAAGGTTTGTTTTAAAGCTTTCCCTACCAAGCTTTCCTCTAATCACACCTAAGTGTTTTCCATAATGTAAAACACTGTTCTTGTGACAAAAATAATAGTCCCTGAGACTGACTTGAGAGGTTTTACTGCTTTAGAAAGTTGGAGAGAGCAAGGGCTTCTTCAAGTGTGGTCTGGATGTGTTGGATCATTCTGATCAATAAAAGTTGCAATGTCTCCAGTGAAAGACTGTAAACCATGATGGAGACAATTTGAAAAATTTGCCTTTTACTACTTTCATTTAAGATATATACATATTTATTATTGGAACAGAAGTAAAAAGTTTTCAAATAGAAAAAATATAGTTATATTTATAGGAATATAAAGATGAAGATGTTGATAAAGTCATAATTTTCAGAGGTTGTGAATCTTGCCTTTCAAGAAGAAAACTTCATTGAAAGTGAGTATAGTTTTCAAAAGATATTAAGATTTTTAAAATGTTGCTGATTATCTAGGAATGGTAATACAGAAAGGGAAAAGAGTTAAAAGTTAATTTGTACATGGCAAAGGCCAGTTTAGAATGTTACAACTATGATTATCTAAAATGCTCCCAAATGATGAAGAGTGTTGTGATGATTAATATTGATTGTCAATATGGCAGAATCCAGAGTCACTAAAAAAGACAAGCTTCTGGAATAACTGTGAGGGTTTATCTGTATTAGGTTAATTGAGGCAGGAAGTGCTCACCTTAATTGTAAGCGGCACTGTCCAATAGCTAGAGTCCTGGGCTGAGTAAAAAGGGCAAAGTGAGCTGAGTATTGAGTTGGTAGAGTTTGGATTCCACAAATAAGTATAATTTCATTTACATTTTTCTGTGTGCTTATTGCCTTTATTATATAATTTTATGTAAATGGCTCCAAACATGTAAAACACATTTTCCCTTCAAGACAAATTAAGCAATTCAATGTGCACTTAGAAGCACTGACTTTAAAAAATGGCATTAGAATTTTTTTGTATTTCTTGAGGCAATTGTGAAATAGTTAACCAAAAAAAGGCAACATTTAATAAATATCTCATATACTAATGAGAAACAAGATGTACCAACTAAGAACATCTAATTCTGGAAGGAGATTGAGAGCATCAACTACAAGATTGGATTTGTAAGTAGACCTTGGAGCAACGGCAAGAGCAGCATCTTGAAGATTTTTCTAGCAGGTTGAAGAAAGTGATGATGTCTTGACCTGGCAAAGCATATTCGAGGAACAGGATGAATTCCAACCTAGTTGAGATGTAGGAGGCAAGGTCGCAGTTCATAATATGAGGCTTGAAGAAAGGGCAGGACTAAGGAAATTACATTCTAATTAACTAATTATTAGTGTGAAGATAATTATATGTTAGAGGATAACATTGACAGAAGGAATAAAATTCTAACTGTAATCATTAAGGCACTGTCAGCTTGATAGGCAAGCAGTCACTCTGGCTATTCAAGTAGGAAGTAAACCATGTTAGTTGTAAATTCATATTTTCCACCTCAGTTGTGAAAGTGAGGGGAAAACAATGACAAAACGGAGCTTATGCTGAAAAAGGAGCATCCTCCTCACTGGCGTTCCATTTTCAAACCGTGTGCCGGATTCACACAGTTGTAATGTCCTTATTTGTCACCTTGATTCCATGTGTTTTAGAGGAAGGCACTAGGGAAATATTTCTTCCTACGAAAGAAGCTTAGGGAAAAGTGTATAGATTGATGTACTTAATTTGCATTCCTCTTGTAACACAATGCAACCTTCAGTTTTTTAAAGAAACATTGACAGCATGAAACATAATATTACTTTGTGCTACAGAAGCTAGTGATAGAATAGGTTAGTTTTAACTCAGAATGCCACAGCTTTTGTTAAGCCATTATTCATACTTCATCACATGTTGATACGTAGGATGGAACTGAAATTATATGTCAGCATTACAGTTTTGCATTAAATTGTAGTAGGGTTTGTTTTTTGTTTGTATGTCCCCATCATATCTTTCTGTAAAGGAGATAGATTTGTAGAGGACAGCATTTTTCCATTTATGGCATATCTGCACAAATACAATATATAATTTTCAGCAAGTATATAGTTGCTTGTGAGGAAAAATAATGCCTGGGCTTTTATTTCAATTCACAAGTCTGGGTGTTGTACTTGACATTATTTATATGAAGTTTATGTTGCATATATGACTTGAAATTTCAAAGCTTTATTAATTCCTACAGTAAAAGAAAGCATTCAAAGCTAAGAAAAGCTGTCCTTACACTTAGTTGCATGCCCAGACACACAATTATTTTTTCCTTTAAAGAACATCACAAACACAGAATGCAGCAAGTGAGCAGATTTGTGTGCACAAGAGGGCTGTTTGTCCTCAAAAGTACTTACTTAAATAAGAGGAGCGTTGGAAGAAAAGGCAAACAGCACCTTGAAGCAAAAGAAGTGGAACAGATGTCCTTTAGCTGTGTGTTTTATTGATTTATAAACACTCAGTCAGGGTCCCTCGTCTCTGCAGAGTAATTTAGATATGGGAAAATATCTGTGAAATATATTGATCGTGTTATTGATTGAAAAGCCAATTGCTGTTGCACTCCTGTTTTACCATTTAAGTCCTGACACATTTTGACATATGAGCCAGCTGTGACTCCCGTCTTGATTCTACAATAAGATAATGTGAAAGCTGTCATAACCACTTCTCTGTCAGCTCTGAGTATTTACAGCTTGGTGCTGCTATTTAGCTTGCTTTTTAACTACCTGAATAATAAGGGTTTGTTAAAGCTCTCTCTCTGGCAGCGAGCTTATCAGGCATGCCAACATACGTGGACAAAGTCTGGATAGTTTTCGCTTCATTTATTGAACTGATACATTAGTGAATTCTTAAATTTTTTCAAGGAACCAATTTCTTAAAATCTTTGTATTTAATCGATGTACATATTTAATGAACAAATACTGACAATTGCTTTCCTTCATTTTCACAGAGCTTTTATGATTTCCTAGCACATCCCTCGATGACATTTACTAGGTTATGAGATTAGTTCTTATTCATCGGCAGTAAAGGAGGAATGGGAAAATTCAGTCCTTTGAATCTACAGATTTGTTACTTATTTGAGATATTAATCATGTAAAAAAAAGGAAGAAATTTACACAAAATTATTTAATAGCCTTAAAAGAAAAAAAAATCAAGACAGTCTCTGAATCTATCTACAAAAGCTCACAAACATTTACATAAACATATCTGCAAAAAGTGCACTTTAAAAGATCTACGTTTGAGGACAGAACTCATTAGATGATTGAAAATACAAATGCTGTTTCCCGCTTCTAGTCACATAATCATAACGCATGAGAAAAAGCTCCACTAAATCACCCTTTTGATGCATATAGTCAATATGGATCTTTTCCAAATAAGGTTGTTTAAATGTATACTATACATTATTAAAGTTGGTGTCCATAATACTCCTCTTATATTCTGATGCATCTTCTTCTTGTCACGCTCTCTCTGATTAATCACAAGCAGCATGTTGATATGTTCTTTCCCAGTTTATATAAAAGCATCCCTCAATTTGTGCAACCCAATGAAACAGGCCCATTGTACGGGAGCAGTGCTGATGTAAATAGCTTGGGAACAATACTCCATATTATAAGGATGGACAGCATATCATTCCCCTGGGAAATGAAAACATTCATTTAACAGCATGAATGGCACACCATTCTAGCAAATGACTGACATATCAGCAGTGTTAAGCATTGCACTTCTGATTGATTTGGATCCAACTTTGAAAAACCCAACATGTATTTTTATAAGATGGAATCTTGTAGTTATATTTCTAACCTCAACATCAAACTTTAAAGTAGATTTCACCTTTACATAAATCTATAAATATGCTTTTTAAAAACACAAAGTAGCAAATGAAATTTGCCAATGTAAAATCTGTAGTCTAAAACTGTAGCAGGCTATTTCCCAATCAATCTGGTATAAGTTAAAAGAAGATGAGCTGAAAACAGCCTGTTATGGCAGAATCCTACATTAGCTGCAGTGTGGAGGACCAGACCATGAGACTTGCATAACATCCCTCATGAGGTCCACTAATGCTATCTCCCACTTTCCATTTACATTGTAGTAGAAAGGATCAAGCAAGACACACACAGGACCCTGGTAAGTCATTCTACCAGCTTCATGTACAATGAAACTGACTGGGTAATTGGCTGAGTGTTCACATTTCACTTACTGAGCAGAGTTCTTTGGTTTAGGATATATAAAATAGGCCATGAATCTGGTTGGAATGAAAAAGACATTTCCACAGAGGGTGGATGCGAAGGGATGGGGAAATGAATGGGTTGGAGATGCATGATATGAAACACACAAAGAACAAAGAAAAAGAAAAAAAATTGACCTCCAAATTTGAGTTAAATTTACAAATAAAGGAAAACCCTAAAGTAGTATCCTATTTCTGCCACTAATAATTCCCCTTGCACTAATATTTTACATAGATTTAACATAAGTTTTGAGATAACAAAATTATCATTAGTACAACATTATTGACTAATCTCTAGAGTGTAATTTCATCAATTTTTAACCTCTTTGGTGTGGTGCTGTGGTGTGTGTGTGTGTGTGTGTGTGTGTGTGTGTGTGTGTGCATGCTCATGCACAAGTGCCAGGATCTCACATTTCTTTTAAGAGTTTTCTATTTGTCTTTTCCAGTCTGTGGTAATTCCTTGGGAATATGTTCTTCATTGCACACCTTAGGTATATCTGATATGATCACATTTGCACTTAAGTTCAAGAAGTATCAAATTAGACTCCTACATTAGTATTAATTCTGAAACTGTGAACACCAGCGTTCCTACTGACTGGTTACAGTTTTAGTTGACACTCAGAGGTGACCATTGTTTCCCTTTTCTTTCCTAATCTATGCTTGGATTTGAGGCATGATTATTTTCCACACAAACATCTTTCCTTAGGTAGTTTCAAGTATAGTGGACAGTATTCTACACCTCCTGAATGACAGACATGCAATCAACTCATCAGTCATTTCCTGAGTTAGTTTATACAGGTGTTCGTTTCATATAAAACTCTTTCTTTGTGTAGAACATTTGTGCTCTTAGCCTGTGTGTCAGTGTGTTAAGCCAGTGTGTATCTCACAAATTTATCACTGAGTTTCTGGATATGCTTAAGTAAATATCTATCTTTCTTATATATTATTTTCAAATTATGAAATTGCTGTAGGGTCTTAGGTCTTTTGATGTTTAACTTTGATTATTAAATCATATACATACATGCAACATTATATATATGATATGAACAGATTATATTTGTATGTTTAAAATTCTGTGTGTGTGTGTGTGTGTATGTGTGTGTGTGTGTGTGTGTGTGTGTGTGTGTGTGTAACAATGATTAAAGAAAAAGAGGCCAGAGGCTATGATTTTGAGAGAGAGAAAGAGCCTGGAGGTGTGCACAGAAGGGTTAGAGGGAGGAAAGAAAAAGGGGAAATGACATAATTATATTTTTATTTCAAAAAATAAAAGTAATAACCACCTAGGGCATGAGTGAGGCACAAATTTAAGTGTATTTGTATGGGTATTTCCAAAGATGATTAGCAGAAGGGAAGAAACTTGCCCTGAGTGAAGGCAGTGTATTATTCTTGGCTATGGTGCCTTAACTGACTAAGCAGACAAAGGAGAAAGATAGCTGAGTTATGACATTCCCCTTCTCCTTGTTTCCTAGTCCATCAAGAGTGATCAAGCTACATTGGCTGCCATAAGTTTTCCATCATGACACCTTTGGTCACAGAGAGTATAAAGCATTGAGTATACCTCACAAATTTAAAATGTTGAAAATTGAGTCACCAGTTTAAGTATGCATATGTCTAGAGCTAGAGAGGAAAACCAAAACCCAAGGTCAACTGATAAATGATTAAAGAAAAGCCAGTCTTTCTGTCTACCTACTAATCAATCTTCTCATCTATCCATCTCTCTCTCTCTCTCTCTCTCTCTCTCTCTATATATATATATA
>CABHPQ010165332.1:0-50912 GCA_902168405.1 Peromyscus aztecus | reverse complement strand
CGTGGCTGATATGTAAAATTAAATTAAATTATAAAATTAAAAAAACACAAAAAAGAAACTTTAACATATTACTTATAACTACTATGAAATCACTTTGTAATTATTCTAAATGGAGAGATCTGTAATTCTCCTTCTTTCCACTTTCTGCCTTAAAAATAAGTTAATTTTTATATCATAGTCTTGAACAGAATTATAGAAATTATATGCTGAGAGAAATGTATGGAGATACATTGTTTAACCCCTATAGATGGACATGCCCTTTCTAAGTTGATAGAGTTAGCCATTGAACTAGGCATTGTTTCCCCACCATTACCCTTGTGAACCTTTTACTCTAGATCCCTGTAGAGGTTACCTCACATTCTAGTACCGATATGTAGTCTGGTGTATGGTAGCTTTTGTCTGTTTTTCTATTCTTATCTTATTTTTAGACAGTTTTTGGACTATTGCGTCATGGGGGTCGATCTATGATCATTCCCAAAGATCAGCAAACTTTTAAAGGATAGTAAGTGATTTGGTTTCTAGAGTATATGTTGTTTCCATCCTAAATTATGCTTTGTTTTTATTTTATAACCCTTTAAAACTGTAGTTTAGTTTATTAGTTCTGGAGTATTGCCAAAATAACCTGCTGTGTAGAAGTGGCCCAAGGTTGTCTGTTAGCCTCTCCTTGAATTCTGAGGCTGAGCAGATCTCTCGTTGCCTGCTATCTTGGTGCTGGGTCTGTAGATATGAGGTAGATCCCTGTTTCCTTGCCTCAATTCTCACCACAAATGGGTCATCAGGCTTGGTAACTGGGGCAAGGGGCTCTTTAAGTTTTCTTGCCCTGGGTCCCCAAGGTGAAAAAATTCTAGCCTGTGTCTTTGGAGCTTCTGTGGCAGAAGAGTATTATCATTCTTTCCTCTGTATAAAAATACATCTTTGTAATTTTGCCCCTCTTTTAGAGTATAATCTTTTTTGGAAGTAATAGTTTTTGCTTTCTGAGGGTAGGAAGTGGCTTTCAAGTTTCCCAAGAGGCAGAGGTGTTTGATTCTCTACTTGGCACAATGTTCCTGAGAATAACAGGGCTTCTGATCAGAACCAAGTCTCCCACTCACAATGTGGCAATACTGAGAACAGAGCTCTCTTCAGCTCAGGGCACCGGAGGGACTCTACCCAGTCTCCATACTGCCTCTGCTTGAGAGCACTCATTCAAAGATGCTGATAGGAAACTTTGTAGTGAATAGTAATTTGGATTTCCTAGGTATGCTAATTCACTAGTCAAAATTTGGTCTTTAAAATCTCATAGCATTTTAACTGATTTCTTCTTGCTTGCCCCTACTACAGCCATCTCTCCCTTCCTTGCCTTGTTTTTCCAAAATAAAAATATGTATGCTTAGTGTCTCTCCTTAGAAGAGCATGTTTATATTGAATCCTTCTTTGGAATTCAATTCCCTTAGCTTTGCTAGGATCTGATCTATGGTAGGTCTGCCAACAGTTTTAACTTCTTACATTATCTGTTGCCCTCTCACAGACTACTTTTGTGGCCTTCCACACCCTAAGGAGAAGTACTCCTATTACTCCACTTCCAGGGGAAAGTGACAATGAATACTTAATAATAGAGTTACAGTTTTAAAAGTCACAAAAGCAATGAATTGTTCCTTCTCAGTATTCTAATTGATTTTGATTTTTTTTTGCTACATATGGATTGCATAAACACTAAGGATGATTTTTAAAAGTATCAATTATTACATATATCTGGAGAAAATAAAACTGAACTAGGGTTGAGTAGTGAAAAAATTGTCAGTTCTATTAATTTTATTGTTAATAAAATTCTGGTGGATGGTGGAATACAGATGAAATAGCAAATATGTTTAGGTGGAACATTTCATTTTTATGCATCCAGATTAGAACAGGAACATTCCTGAATAGTATAATACTCAATAGTTATTAATTTTAATGTGCAGCATACATAATCCAAAAATATGAAAATTAAACTTCTCTAAAATGCAAAACCTTTTGAATAGTATGACACCACAAATGGGAAACTTCAAAGATGATCTCATAGATGGGACTCAGTGAAAGTTCGAGCGTGTATTTCACATCTACAGTGACCAGCAATGCCATCTTTAACTAACTAGGGGCACTTTTGAACATTCATTGTGAGAGAATGTTTTGGGGCTACTTAGCAGATGACCTCTACCTGAAATTGATGCTCCATCAGATTTAACTGTTTGTATAAGAGATAAGAAGTGCCACAAGGCCTCTCACATTTTCCTTGGTCAATGGCCAAAGAAATAGCCTATGGCCCTGAAGGAGAACCTAAAGTGTGTGTAGTCCATTTTTCCTGCAAGCAGCCAGTACCATCATGTTCCTTAGATGACAGTAACAATTTGGTCACCTAGAGAAAGCCAATAAACTACCTCAGCTGCTCTCTAGCAATTGCATGAGCCACAGAAGGTATCTTGGCTTCTTGTAGAACTGCCAACCCTTCTGGCATTCATGGGGTCACTAGTGACCTTCTCAAAAATGTCTTTTGATGGCTGACCAGAAAGCTATGGAAATGAGACTGAAGGTTTTACGTAGGAAGAGTGATGTAAATTAAAAAGTCATTCCCTGAGAATTTTTTTTGTTTTTTATTTATGCGTTTATTATTTTTGATTTGGGATGTTACAAAATGTATTTCCAAAACCTCCCAAATTCAATGAAATGAATTGTCTTCTACTCAATTAGTCAGCCAGCATCAAATAATATGAACAGTTGGTTTGAGGTCCTTGGCTCATTAATAGGGCTCACCTATACCCAATGATTAACAGGGGTAAAGTATGCAATGGGTGCTTTCAGTTAAAAACAAACAAGCCAAAAGCAAATGAAACAATCTGAAAAAGGTATTTATTTCATAGTAGAATTATGTAAGATCAAATTCATTACTAGAAAGATAAGAAAATGCTTGCTGGTGTCAATGGCTGGCCAAATACAACTTATTTTTCATAAGAGAATAATAAAATCAAATATTATAAGATAACACAAAAACGAATACATTGGAATAGAACAAAACAAACAAAAATAAGGAAAACAGCCCAGGAGAAGCACAAGAAACAGACACCCACTTGTTCGCATATCAAGGAATCCCATAGAAACACTAACCTGGAAACCATAACACATACACAAAGGACCTGTAGGGTAAAAAGAGAGAATAAAAATATATATAAATAAAATTAAATTTAAAAATTAAGGTAAGATTAAATTAAATCTCACTCATGATGAAGTTTTATCTGTTTACTGCAAATTTCATAATTTCAATTTTAACAGCTGAATAATACTTCTATGTATAATTGTACCATATTTTCTTTATCCATTAATTTGCTTAGGGACATTTCAGGTCGTTTCTAATTTCTGGCCATTATGAATAGAATAGCAGTGAACATGCGTTCAACAATTGTTTCTGTGGTAGGATAAAGTGTCCTCTGTATATATGCTCAAGAATGGTATAACTGTATACTGAGGTAGATCAATTCCCCTCTTCCTGAGGAACAACCACACTGAGTTCCACAGTGGCTGTACAAGTTTCTACTCCCACCAGCAATAGATGAGTGTTCCCTTTACTCCACATCCTCTCCAGCATGAGCTGTCACTTGTTTTTATTGATCTTAGCCATTCTGACAGCATAAGATGAAATCTCAAAGTAGTGTTGATTTGCATTTCCCTGGCGACTAAGGCTATTGAACATTTCTTTAAGTGTTTCTCACTCATTTGAGTTTCCTCCTTTGAGAACTGTCAGTTTATATCCATTCCACATTGTTAATGTGTTCTCCTGCAGGGTCTTGATTTCTGTTATTTCACCTGCAAAATGGGAATATGAGTTGGTTTTGGCTTTTAAAAAATGCTGTAAGCATTGACAAACTAAAGTAATGTGAACCATCTTTTCAAACATAATAGTAAATAAAGAATACCATGTTTGGTCCTAAAAAAATACAGGCATGCCAAAAATACCATTCAAAATTACTTTCAGGACATGTGTGCTGAGTGTATATGAGATATAAATAAATAGGCTTAGACTTGGACCTTATCCTACCCTACCCCACAAAAAACCCAAATCTGAAATACTTCTGATTGCACACTCTACTAATAAGAAATACTTACTGAGTCTTGTTTATTCTTGCTTTCACGCAATGTTTCTGCATGTCCTATTATATGTTCTGTAGATCAGATCTAGCTCAAACTAAGGATACTATTTGTATTTTTAAATGATACTAAAATGTAATGTTCAAGGACAAAGACACATACGATCTCCTCAAACCAAATAATATATATCACTAAGTCCATCATAGAATAGATTCATTGCTCTCTATTTTTGGAGGATAAAAAGTTGGTTAGGATAATATCCTTCTGCACAAGGCTCTGTCACTCTGGTAACATGTATCAGCCACCCATATGAACAAGTAAGCTGGGATTGTAAAGTAGTGTTGGAAAAGTGCCAAACAAAATTGTATAATGAAATTGAGAATAATTACATTCAGCCAAGAAATCCAGGAAAATTCGTTGATAAAAACTGCATTTTAGTAGCACAGTAAAATCTCTAGTAGTCTACGCAGGGAAATAAATATGGGGCTGGATACCCAGGGTTAAACAAGAGGACTGATTTGATAACATTTGAATAATTTGTTCCATTTTTTTCTATTTTTGGTCATTAGCCTTTTCCCAATCAGATGCCTTCATAGTTAGATTTATTTCAACTTTTAAAATAATTGGACTTGGACTGTCCCTCAGGAAACCACTAAAGATGGCCATAGTTTAACCTGTTGGTGATCCCCATATAGAGAACTGATGGACTGTAAGGCCCTGGTACTGCAGTCTCTGGTACCCATCCTGTGGAAGAAGCAAGTACATGGGCCTAAAGTAAAATGGGTCTGAAACTGTCTGCTGTTGTCATGCTGTTGATGTGTTTGAGAGATCTGATGTGTAAACATACAAGATTCAGCATGATATATGTTCACCATCAGCTAATATTTTTCATGAAAGCCTATAAACAGCAGAGTGTTCTCATGTGCCAATAAGAAATATAGGATCTTTGTCAAATAAGAAACATAGCATCTTTGTCAGTTAAGAAATATAGCATCTTTGTGCTAATTACAAACCCAGCGTGCCATTCCCATCACAAACAGGGAGTGGTGCTGGGATAAGGCCAGACTTTGCTAATGTCGCCGGCCCTCAAGGCTAATTCTTGTCTGTCCAAATAAGTTACAGGAAAATTTGAAAATTATGCTTTCAGCTCATTTAAGTTTTTCCATTATTTTATAGATTAGTATGTTAGTCTATAAAGCCACTGCCTTACATTATTGTTTTAAATGAGTAGCCGTTGGCTCTCCTGACACATCTGCATTCAGTAGGAGGGCTTATGGACCCAGAGTGAATTTAGTGATGATAAAAATTCCTCCTGAGCTCTTCTTGATTAGATTCAGTTTTGTTTCTTCAGTTATTAAAAGTCTGCCTTTCCTCCAGCTGTTAGAAAAGAAAGATAGTCCAACAAAGACAAAATGGCCAGGGCTCAGCAAAACTTGAGGGTAAGAAGCTTTGCTTTGCTGTCTGATTCCTTGAAGAGACTCTTATTGCAAGGGATGAAGCTAGATGAGAGAGATGACTTCCTCGGTGTACCTGGTGCCCTCAGAAACTGGTGCCCTGTAGAGATAGCTGCCACAATGTGAACTATAGTGAGCTCACACTGACTGAACTGAGGCTGACTCTCAGAGGGCAGCCCTTCCCTACATTTGATCTCTCATAATTCTCTTTAGATTAGTCACATGGAGATCTAGATGTTGATGTCTCTTCTGCATGGTTCAATGACATGGACTGAATGTTTACTCCATCATTTATTTCCTTTTCATTATAAATTCTTAATTTAAAAGTCAAAAAACCTCGACTGCCAGCCGCCACCATGACAAGCAGCATGTGAAGACACCGGTAAACCACGAGCCATGTGGCAAGGTATAGATTTATAGAAACGGATTAATTTAAGATATAAGAACAGTTAGCAAGAAGTCTGCCACGGCCATATAGTTTGTAAGTGATATAAGTCTGTGTGTTTACTTGGTTGGGTCTGAGCTGCTGTGGGACTGGCGGGTGAGAGAGATTTGTCCTGACTGTGGGCCAGGCAGGACCAGAAAAACCCAGCTACAAATGGCGCCCAACGTGCTGGCAAGAATTTCCACCTAAAACCTGAGAATAAAGATTCTAAAACGGAGCTAAAAACAGTTCCTAGTTGTCTCTCTCAAGTTTAGCGGCAGCCTGCGTGTTTGAGCTACTATGGCAGTTCCTGGTATGTGCTCGACCTGCAGTATGGCGGGAATGAGGCCTCTGCAAGTGGCACATTAAGCTGCGTGGTGGATTTAGCCTTTGCTAGTACAAAACAAAAAGAGATTTCTGGGCTACACGCTGCTTTGATAGAAGCATAGACCCACTAAGGCTCCCAGAGTTGGTGGTAAACATACCACTGCCATGTTGGAAAGCTGAGGTGGGTGGAGCCAGCACCATAGTGCTGTTTCAGTCTTAGAATGCTGCAGTTTAAAGCAATAGGCTCAAGGTAATATAAAAAATAAGCCACATAAAGATGGCTACCACACAGAGAATCTGGATTATGTTCTCTTTGATATTCACAACTGAAGAAAAACATTTGATTGCAAAAGCTGTTGAGTTATGCCAAAATGTATATTTTAAAGGTACCTTGACTTCATAATTTGGATGTAAGGATATGTTGCTTTGGAAAGGAAGCTCTGCTTTTGTTTCCACAGAAAGCCAGAGGCTATGGATTTGCTCCAGATTAAGATATATCAGGTTTGACCAGCCAAGACCCCCTGAGAGGTCTCCGATGACACCATGGCCCAGATGATCCAACATCCAGAATGGTTTGAAGGCAACTGGCTCAGACAATACAGCCTCATAGACTATTCCATAATCCTAAAATTTTGTGTCCCCATAAGATACAGCACCCCCCTCCAGCAGGAAGTAGTAAGAGAAGCTACACCCAAATTCCCAAATTATATGTAATTTTACTATGTTAAGGTTAAAACCTTCCTTTTTGGAAAAAGAAAGAAAAGAGGAAGTGCTGTGGGATGGTCTGTATATCAAATTACCCTGATTGGTCAATAAATAAAACACTGATTGGCCAGTGGCTAGGCAGGAAGTATAGGTGGGAGTAAGCCATGAGCCATGTGGCAAGGTATAGATTTATAGAAATGGATTGATATAAGATATAAGAACAGTTAGCAAGAAACCTGCCACGGCCAGACAGTGGGGAGGGGGGGGGGGGGGGGGGGGGGAGTCAAAAAACTCAGCACTATTTTAAAAAATAATTTAAAACCTGGCTCTCCAGGCACTACAAATTTCCTCGATAGCTACAAAAGATCACAATCAAGTAAGTCCACAAGAAAAACATGAACATTAATATTTTAATCCATAAGTTGAATAGATTTCCATGAAGACAATTAATTTTAGCTCTAATATCAACCATAGTGAGGAGCCACCATGTCACAAAATTAACACTTTTGTTAATTTTATACCAACAATAACTTGAGAAGCAGGTGAAATGTTGGTTTAATACAAAAAGAGCAAACCAGGAACTTTGCAGCATGTGAATTTATATAATAAAAACAGGATTAGAAAAACACTGGTAAATATTGAGTTTTCTCAGTAAATATATTTGCCAAAAGTATAACATTCAATAAAATTTAAAAGTTATTTGATAGGTACTGGAAAAATAGCTCGTAGCACTTGCTGTTCTTCTATAGGACTTCAGTTTGCTTCCCTGCATCCACCTGCTGGCTTACAACAATACCTCACTCCTGTCCCAGGGGATCTGACACCCTCCTCTGAACTGAAGGCATAAGCCACACATGTGGTACATATACATATGAACAAGTTAAAATAGTCACACACATAAAATATAAATCTAAAAAAGAAGTAAAAAGCATTAAAAGTTTTTCTATAAATACTAGGTGTCAGTATTTTGGAAGTTTATTTAAAATGTAAATTTGTACAATAGAGAAAGAATAAGCCCAAAACCTGGAATTTATTTACTACAAAAATATTATGACAAAGTAGTCAAGTTTTACCCCCTCTGTACCAGCATTTACAACACAATAAGCACAGCTTAAAGAATAATTACTACAAGTTTTCCTAACAAAGAACAAGAGACTTTGCTAGAAGCGATTCAATGAACATACAAACAGGCAAATAAAATATCTTTCAAAGTTACCTTCAAGGTCACTTTTAAAAATAATTTAAAAGATAAAGCTCCTATAACATGAGACTGCTTGACAGAGCCTTGCTATTGGTATGGTTTAGGATCAAAAAGAGGCAGCCAAGCTGAAAAAGGTACCCACATCAAATGCTACGAGTGGTACCCTGTATTGTGGGCATTACTCATCCTGAGTGACCTTGCAGCTGCTGCATCATTTACCAAGAACACTCACCTCACACAGTCTTGGTTTCCTTTGTGTGCTCAATGGGGTGAGAAAAATGGAAACTTTTACTTGTAAAATGTATGGTGATTTGAATGCCATTTTATTTTTTTTTAAACAATATTAAGTGACTTTGAAAAGGCACTGCTCAGTTGAAAGCTAGTTTCTTTCAGAAAATGGCACCACAGATGTTCAGGAGGTAGAGTGCAGTAAGTCACTGGTGTCAATGACTGTTTTTCTTACAGGGAAGGAAAATTAAGATATTTAACAAAGGGTCAGCCTTTGGAGAGGATAAATTAATTCTTTTGTCCCAAATGATAAAGGGTATTTAACAAAATTAGCTTAGATAGCATATACTTTACCAAAGCTAAATAATCTCAAATAATAACTGCAAGATGAGACTCAAAGTTGTTAGCACATCTGACAAGATCATTGCAATTAAAAGGAATATTGAATTCTAAGATAGAATAAAGCCTGTGCTAATGAAGAGATGTCTGAATATTTTAATTCAATTAAAAGTAATGATGTTTACAATGCCTTTGTTAAAGATAAAATAAAACCATCTTCTACTCTTCTTCACTGAGGAGGCATTACAGTTGAAATGAATATCCAGGGGAGGAGAGACCTTTCAGTCCTCAATATGACTCAAGTATAAAAATAATTCATACAATTTCTGACAAGACAGTGTGCATATTGCACTGTTTTGCACTGTATCTTTGGGGATGTCCAAGCATTTTCGTTCAGTAGTTATTTCAATAAACCTCCTATGTCAATAAAAGAGAGTATTGTGGTCCATGTCTTCCTTATATCCATACATGTATGTTGGGATCTTTACTGAAATACAAACTTCACCTTCACAGCTTCACAGGTAGCAAAATCAGGAGCAGATATTAACACTGTTCCACATCACCCAGCATCAGTACGCACAACCTCCTGGACTCTTGCATTCGGCATGCCTACAAAGTCAATACTATGTAAACAATATTGCCAAATTATGCTGCTAGCTCAAGACAGCCTGGTCCCCTTTCACCAAAGCAGCAGTGGCCTCTGAACACTTACCTAGATAAACCTGGGAAAACACTTTCCTATACAGCAGTAATGGACAATAAATCTTGAGGCCTGCATCCTAGGCTAGGCCCCATCTCTGTAATGTTCACCAACCTCCCCAACAGCACTACCAGGTCAGAACCAAATATTCAAATATATGCGTCCATGGGAAAGTTTTATATCTAAGCTACAATAGCCACAGTCCTGATACATGTGGCTGCATGGCTGTCTATCCCTCTTTCTTTAGATAAAACAGTAGAGTCTCTGATGGAGAATTTTTCTCTACATTCAGAGTTCTAGGATCAAAGTATTTTTTAATTTCTGCTAAGAAACTGAACACTTTAACAAAGCTGGTGTAACTATATATCTTCTCCCTGGATTTTGTATTATTAATCAAAGTGTGAAAATACTGAAGACAATCAGCTCACTCACCCAAAGTCAATGCTTGAGGGCAAAGGCCCAATGGCTTGGATTCTGTCCTCCAGCTGGGCATCCCCTCCTTTCATCCAGACCTGGAAGCACTCTTACAACCTAAAAGAAAAGTCTATTTTTACTTAACAAAGCTAGAGTTTCAGTTAGAATTCTTGACAACACCAATTATTTAATAATATTCTAGACAGTTAGCATCTTGCATTGCTCTCTAGATGCCTCTTTTAGTAACCCTCAGTATTTTCATGGAGAGCAGAACTCTCCTTGTCCTACTGAGGAATGTCTCCTACTGAGGCATTAGGAAAAATGCAAAAATGTGGGAGATCTCTGTTCGAATGTTCTTTCTGTTTTTGAGAATTGGCTGGCAATTTATAACTGCAATCTTCAGGGTGTGAAGACATAACCACCAGTTTATGAGAAAAATCAACTTAATTTTGTTTGCAGATGTACCTTTAATATGTTGGGAGCCATTTGGTCCCTCATAACACGTGCTATTCTCAAATATGTGATCCCAGTGTCAGCTTAATGTGTTACTTTACTTAATGTGTTACTTTCATGTCACTGCGACAAATAAAACCTGAGGGAGGAAGAATTTGGCTCATGGTTTCAGAAAGTTTTCAGTCCAGCATGGAGGAGAAGGCATGGCTGATCAGCTCAGTTCCATAGAAGCAGAACACGTGGTAGAAGTTATTCCTAGCAAATTGGACCAGGAAGCAGAGGAGGTAGGAAGGAAGGGCAGATATAAATTTCAAAGATCTAGTGACCTACTTCTTTCAGTCTTCACCTACTAAATGTTCCACAGTCTCCCAAAACAGTGTCACCAGGTGGGTGACCTGTATTTAAAGCATGAACCTGCTGGAGACATTTCAGATTGACACCTTATAGCTTGGGAAGCTGGTCTTTTGGTTTTGTTTTTTGTTTGTTTGTTCATTTGTTTTTTTCTCTTTTTTTACAAAGCACATGCTCTCTCTCAGAAACTCTGGAGATGAAGGAGCTATCTTAGGTTTCTAACGCACTCTGGTGTGTCTGGTGCCTGGTAAGGGTTAGTGCCTTTGAGCTAAATAAGGTCTTTGATTTGTCTTGTCACTAATTGCCTTGGTGAGAAAACAAGAGCCATCCCTCTAGGGGTCTTGTCCTAATTGGTCCAGAGCCCTCCTGCTCTTTCTGCTCTCAGGAGTTCTCTATCAGGTATCTGAAAAGAAAGAGCAATGCTCATTAAGGGTGCAGGAGGTCCACAGTCTGGTCATTTATGCGAAACCTGAAACCTCGTTTCTAACTGTTTGATTGCTTTATTTGACCCAGAGGCAAAACTGCTTATACTGTAGCTCCTCATTTTACAGGGGACCCACAAAAGTATTGTCCAGTGCACTGCTCTTGCAGTTATGACTCTTAAATTTTGAGAAAATTAAAACTAATGCATATAGTACTATAACAACTTTTTAAAAATGAGGGAGGCCTATCTTCTAACCAAAAGGGCTGCCCCGGCAAATGAAAAGTGGTGAAGCCAGGAACCTAATTCATTCATTCATTCCTCCAGACAATGTGATGAAGTCTAAGAGGGCTGCAATGAGGAAGTTGTACTCCCAGCTCCTGCTGATTTCCCCTTTCTATGTAGAGAAGGTGAATATGGGGAAATCATGACCTTCAGCTCCACTTCCTAGCAAAGCAAACAAGTATTTCTCATGGCCTCCTAATATGAAAATCTAATTGTAATTTTAAAAACTCCTTGTTTATATGAACTCATTTTTTTAAATTTCAAAAGTCTTTAACATTTTAAAAATTATTTTTAGCAAGCCTGGAATGAATTCCAAGTAGCTTCAAAACTACTATCAGAATAGTACTTTGGCTACAAGTTAGAAAAAACAGATACACAATCTGCAGTTTTTTTTATGATGTTATTAATTTGAATTATGGAATTCTAATTACCTAGAAGCTTGTCCATAAACCACTCCTCTTCTATAACAGGATGGAAAAGAACACCAAGTATTCCCTCCAGGAAGGCTGGAAGCTTTTCAGAAACAACAAATGTTTCTCAAACTTCACGATTTTTTCCAGAGGCCTGGCTGTTTTGCAAAACTTCTGATCAAAAGGTAACCATGACCTCAGAAGTATAAGCGTGTGTGTGTGTGTGTGTGTGTGTGTGTGTGTGTGTGTCCACATATTTAGCTTTTTTCTGGACCTGCCTATGCACATTGAAACAGTGACATTTGAAGAAAGCAGGACTATGCCAACTCCTCCAATAACTGAGATGTGCTTCTTTCATGATGTTAATGAACAACTGGAATTATTCAACAGGTTGGGTCAGGTACACACGTGCCTATATGTTTTCTTCTGTATATGAGCTGCTACCTGCATATGGAAGTGTAACTTTGTATGTATACATTTTTGTTTTTTCTAATTTTAATTTCAGCCTCACAAATTTGCAAACTGACACAAATTTGTTTCAGGCATTGGTAATTAGTCCATTGTCATTGCAAATCCTGTTTCAAGATATCATTTTTTCAGGAGCTGGGGATTTATTTAGCTCAGTGGTAGAGTGTTTGCCTAGCAAGCACAAGGCCCTGGGATCAGTCCTCAGCTCTGAAAAAAAAAGATATTATTTTTCCCCCTATGGAGTCAGTTTTTTTTTAAGGATTGGGTCCCGGGAGGTCAACCACACTCTAGTGGATGGCCACACACCCAAAAGAAAATGGACTTTTTTGGTTTTAAAAAAAAAAAAAAAAAAAAAAACTGAACACAGAAAGTTTGGTGGGTATATAATGGTTTGTGTGTGGGGGGGGTGGATTCGCAAAGAGAGGAGGGAATAGGTCAAAATATAAGATATTTTAAAATAATAAACACATAAATAAGTTAAATAAAATTTTAGAACATTAAAAAATACCAGGTCAATATTTTTCTTTATCTTTTTTCATGTTTAAAACAACCATTTTCTTGAGTTTTTTTTTTTTTTTTTTAAGATGAAATGATTTTCACTCAGGTTATCTTATCAGTTTACTGATGCAGATGCTATGAAGGCAATATACCTAACATCAAAGCACAATGCTGTCATTCTTATCTGAGTGCAGTGCTCAGGATCAGCACTGGGCAAGTACTGTACCACTGACTCACAGTCCAGCCAATTTTTTTTTCCTTTTTTTTAAAAAATTTTAAATGCTGAATGTCATTTATTTAAGGGGGGAGGAGGTCTTAAATACAGGCTTACAGCACAATGGGAGGACCCCGGAGGGCAGAAGTTTGCTACTGATGTTTTACAATCATGCTTCTAATCTGTTAACGCCCATTATTCAGGGTACCAGGCAAGGAACTTCCCTTAAGCATTCAGGAAGGTGGAACCCAGCAGGGAATTAGCATAGGGAGAATATCAAGGTCAAGGTCCGCAAGCAAGGCAACAGTTACCCAAAACGGGGGCCAGGGCCCTACAAGTCCCCCTTTTATTAAAAAAAATGAGCTTCTGACTTGGGTTGCGTGGGATGTCAGCAGGTCACCTTACCTGTCATGGAGACGCCTGCCCAGGCCACACAGGTGCTCTGTCTTAGGTTGGTGAGTGCCCCCCAGGCATTACCCATCTCTGAATACTCATTATCGTACAGGCTCAATCGTGTGTGAGCTGCAGAGTTAACTGTTGCTAAAGATCTCAAAGTGGCACTGCAGCCCAGCCAATTTTGATTGTGTCTATGAAATGCCATACATACATCTATAAACCACATAAAATGAACACAGTATTTGGGGTGATATGAAAATAGGGATCACTTATAATGTCTGTGTACAGCTAAAGCCAAAAATACAAATAACATAAACTGAAGAAAAATAATAAATAGAAAAATAAAAGAGAACAAATTGAAATCAAACAGTATAGCAAACATCATTAATTTCAATGGTTTATAATCAGATTCTACTTAATGAAATATTGAATTATATCACAAATGCTAATTAAAAAATTCTACCAGATTCTCCCTGAACAATTAAAATGTAAATTCGTATGTGAACCCAGTCAGGTTATGGAAGTTCAAGAATGAGCACCAAAGTGTTAGTAAAAAAGGACAGAGTCTTCGTGTCCCCACACAGGTGGGCAGCTCACTCTATTAACCCTGAGATTCTGCACATTGAAAACAACTGTCCAGCTGCACTGATTCTTAATTGGTTTGTTTGGGGTGTTGAAGTATAGTGAGTACTTAGCTCATAGAAAATCCCCAAAGAAAACAACTTTTAAAAAGTGCTTCTGGTACTTAGAGGTTTGGGAAAAATGATGAGAAGAAGAATTTTCCTAGAATAAATATTATTCCTTGGAACAAATCATGGTATTGACTCTAACAGCAATAACAACAAAAAAAGGTGCCACAAGTTCTATACAGCAGCCACTGGGTAACTTCTGAGAAATTACTTTTTAGTGACATTAAAATGTAAATCTCCATCTGATTTATAGTGGTGTTTTCTTTTGAATAAAAGTGTGTGATGTGTGTGGCTTGAATGTGTGTTCATGTCTCAACTGTTCTGCCACACACATTTCCACCAACTGTGAAGGCAAACACATTTTAACTAATGTTATTGCTTATGAAAAATTTTCCCTATGACTTGGAGTCCTAACTCTGTGTTTTCTTTCAAAGTCTCACATTTATAAATGGGCAATTGTTGAACCACATGCCACTTCTCTTCAAGTTACCATTATAAGGGGAATAAAGTCAGAAATGTAGCTTTTCAGATACTATGAATTTTCCATTTTCTAGTTGAAAACAGTACTTACAAAAAAAAAAGACTCCTTGAGAGTATGAATTGTGAAGATTACTTCTTAGTTTCCAAGGCCTCCCATTAACAGATCTCCAATGAGGGGGTTTCAAGTCATGTAAAGTTGTTTTATATAGAAAAACAACTTAGGTAAACTTGTCTGCTCTTATATTTTATAACCATTGAGAAAATACATGCTCATTTAGCTGTGTATAGAGATTCATGCAAACAGAATAAAAATATGCCAGCTGTTGCTACTAGGATTATAGATAGAATTTGGTTATAATGACTACTTAGAATAAGAAACCGTTCTCAGTAATCTTTTTTTTTTATATAGTGTTTAGTACCCATTTTATAAGAAGTTGAAATATTTCCTGAAAAAGTTCCACTCTCAGTGTTAGCTTTATATGCCCAAGGATTTGAGCAAACCTATCTGACATAGGACAGAGTTCATGAGAAAGTGTTCTGTGTCCGTACAGAACTTCACAAAGATTTACAACCTTAGTTCCTCTGATACCTAAGACTGATGTTGCTACACAGCCTGATGTAGGTCTAGGATAGCTCCAAGAGCCCTGGAACAATACAGTTTAAGGAAACATCCTGTAAAATAGTAGACATACTGTTATAAGAGAGCAGGGTCCAGGAGAGCAGTCTATAAGAATCAGGCTGGAGTTCCAGTTCTGACTGTTATTTCTTGATTCTATGTCCCTAGGGGTCTTTAAAAGTATCATACGCTTTATGAGTAAAATACTTGTTCTGGTTAATATGACAACTGTCAGATCTCAGTTTCCTCTTCTATAGTCTGCTTTCCATGGTTGCAACTGACACTCAGCCAACTCCAAATCTTTGGTGTCAGCTGGAGTCTTCCTGTCTCTTGGTTGCAGTTCTCAAACTGCTTCTTTCCAGCAATAATTCTTCCTTCTGCAGCAACTGCTGACCCTGCCGTTGAGCTCCCACTGGTACACTGTACAGCAAGGCTTCTGGGCCCTGCATGGTGTCAGCAGCAGAGCAGATGACTACTCCTCACAAGTCTAATTTCCAATTCCTCAGCTGCATTGTTTTGGAGCTGATACATTTGAAGCTAAAGGTTGGAGCTGATATATTGAACCACATTTTTTCCCTCTGCTTCCTCAGTCTTAGGTATGGCAGCTGATTTCTGGAGTATTTCAATCTTCTTACTTTTCCTCATTCAACAAACCAACACCTACGTACCAATAGCTATACGAAATCCTTCTGTTAGGTTACATAGGGTGATTTATATTTCCCTGACTGGTCAATGACATACAAAATGGAAGACAGAGCTACTCATGTACACTTCCACATGTGGATTGAATTATGGTTGCATGCCAAATGCCCATTACAAGATGCTATGTTTGAAAAAGTGGTGAGAAACTTAAGAGATGAAGGGGCCAGATGGCACTCACCTTGTAAACAGTTTAATGACATCATCAAGGGCCAAATTAATTCCTGGAAGAGTAGCTTGTTATAAAATGAGTTACCACTCCACTTTGTCTCCTCTGAACACCTTCACTTGACCTGACATTCTGCTGTGTTCAGAGACAGCGTGAAGCCCTCGTTAGAGATGACTGGGCAAATTTGGGTTTCCAGCATTTAGAACTATGGGTTAGATATATTTCATTGTTTTATAAATTGTGCAGTAACAGATATTCTGTTATATAACAGAAGAAACTAAGAAACAAAGCATGACACAATAGAGTAAATGAAATGCATGGTTGCTCTTTCCATGCCTGTGTGATATTGGCAAAATGATTTTTTAATATGTGCCATTAAACATAAAATATTTTAATTTAGAAAACTCTAGCTTTAAAAATCTCAGATATTTAGTCTCTGGTTCTTGGCCACTTTAGCAGTGTTAGCTATGGCTTCTATCTCATGGAGCGGGTCTAGATAATGGACTCAAGAGGAAACCTACTGTTATTATTCTGCTAAAGGAATGCAGCAATAAAATAACTCCTAATGACATATTGCTACATCCGTATTTCTTAGTTATATTCCCATTGCCGTGGAAAAACAACATGACCATTATAGTTTATGAAAGAAAGCATTTGATTTAGTGGCTTGCAGTTGGAGAGGATTAGAGTCAATGACGCTCACGACAGGGCACATGTAAACAAGAAGCGGAACACAGCACTTGAGTTGCTGAGTTGCTGAGAGCTTATATCTGATCCACAGGCAGGAGGCAGACTAGAAAGAAGTAGCCTGAAACCTCAAAGCCTACCCCAAGTGACAGGCCTCCTCCAACAAGAGCATACTTCTTAATCCTTCGCAAGCAGTTCCACCCACTGAGAACCAACCATGCAAACATAAGAGTCTGGGGGGCGGGGGTATTCTCAGTTAAACCACCACATTCCACTCCCTGGCCCCCATAGGCTCCTAGCTATATTATAATGCAAAATGTGTTTAGTCCAACTTCAAAATTCCCCTTAGTCTTTTATGGTCTCAACACTGTTTCAAAAACCAAAGTCTAAAGTCTCTTTTGAAACACAAGGCAATCTCTTAATAGTAACCCCCTATAAAATAAAAAAGTAAACTGCATACATCCAGCATAAAATGACACAGAACATACATTACCATTCCAAAAAGTTAGAATGGGACCAGTGAGGAAATACTGGACCAAAGCAAGACTGAAACTCATTAGGGCAAATGCCAAATCCCGTATCTATTTTTGACATCAAAGGGCTTAGATGGTTCCTTCATTCTCCTACTGATCTCATTTTTGTTGACTGCAGCACACTTCCATCAGCTGGGCTGGTTCCACTCCCTGTCTGCAGCTCTCATTGGCAGATATCCCACAATCCTGGTATTTCCACATCTGGAGCTATCTGGCACATTCCAGACTCCACTTTCACAAATTCATACAATGGTTTCTCTGGACCTCCATGCAGTGACTCACTTACCACATACCTGGCATCAGCCACTGTCCTTAACTTCAGAGGAAGATTCCACAACTGTGTTACCCCTCTATCCTTCATGACCCTAAAGCTAGAACCACTTAGTTAAAGTTGTCAAGTTCTGTTGCTTATTTGGAATGGAACCTGACCCCCCACTTGAACTACATTTGCATAAGCTTTGATTTGTTGCTGCTTCCCTTTGTTGGACAAGCTGTCTTTTGCTTTAGGAGGTTATTCTTTAGAAAATGGAAAATTTGCCAGGTGGTGGTGGCACATGCCTTTAATCCCAGCACTCGGGAGGCAGAGGCAGGCGGATCTCTGTGAGTTCGAGGCCAGCTTGGTCTTGAGCTCCAGGAAAGGCGCAAAGCTACACAGAGAAACCCTTTCTCAAAAAACCAAAAAAAAAAAAAAAAAAAGAAGATGGAAAATTAGCTGGGTGGAGTATTGCCCCAAGGGCACTATTCTTTTGATTCCATTTCCCATCAGGACATTCTTTAAACTTTTCATCTTATTGCACACAAGATTTGGCCCCAAGATTAAATTTCTTGGTGCTCCTTTTCACCTCAAATTGTACATTTTGTACTTTTTTTTACACTGCTTGTTCTTTTTCAATGTAGATCTGCATAAGCATTATCACTAATAACCATGTGACAGGTCAGTAATAAGATGGCTTGAAGTCTCCATCGGCAATATTAGTCCCACACTCTTCAATTTAGCCTTAGGCAGACTCTTAGGACAGAGGCAAAAGTCAGTTACATTCTTTGCTGAAATATTGCAAGAATAGTCTCTAACCTAGTTGCTATTATTCTTCCCCTCTGAAGCCTATTGATTTAGGCTTCCATAGTCCACCTTACTCTCAGCACAACTGTCTTCCAAGCTCCTGCTAGGATGGCCCATTAAGCCCCCATGTATAGCTTCTACTTTCAATCCCTCTTCTAGTCCAAAGTCCCAAAGTCTTCCACATTTCAAAAACAAACAAACTCCAGGATGCTCAGGCCTGTCAGCAATACACCAATCCCCAATACTAACTTTTGTCTTAGTTATTTATCTACTATTGTGATAAAATACCATTGCCAAGGTAACTTATAAAAGAAACACTTAATTTGGGGGACATAGTGCTCCAAAGGGTTAGAGTCCATGACTTCCATTGTGGGCAACATAGCATCAGGCAAGTTGGCATGGTGCTGAAGCAGTAGCTGAAAGCTTACATCTGATCCACAAACAGGAGGTAGAGAGGGAGGGCCAAAGAGAATTACATTGGTTTGTGAAATCTCAAAGCCTAACCGTAGTAACACACCTCCTCCAACAAGGGCACACCTACTAATAATTCCCAAACCATTCTACTAATCAGGGACCAAGCATTCAAAAATATGAGCCTATACAGGCCATTCTTATTCAAACCACCACATCATAGATCAGTGCATCATTCAACCCTCATCAGAGAAGCCTCTTGTTGAAGTAAATAATAATTAACATAATGACACACAAATGGTCAATATACAGAGAGTGACAGATTTTGGAGTACTCAGCCTTAAATGGGGTATCTTTATCATACCTGCCTCACGGCAAGGCTCAGAGATGCAGAAGATGAAACAGAAACACTCTAAGAATCAGAGGTAATGGATGACTCCAAAGAAATAAGATTTTTCAGACACAAACAGTTCTGATATACATAGAAATTCACAGAGAATGTAACAGCACACACAAGACCTGCAAAAGTTCAAACAAGACAAAATTAAATCATACATAAGGTGAAGTGGACACAAAATCGTACACCTAGTCAAGGAGCTATTTGCAATTAATACCTGCTGGAAGAGGGAAATTTAATTTTTTCTAGTGGAGTGAAACTGGGTATGTCAAACACATTCAAGGACAGGCTCCATGCTCAAGGGTAGTTGCCCAACACAAATGAACACCATTTTTTTAAACAGGTTGTTTGTTTCATGGGGGAGGGGAACATTTTTTTTCTTATTAGTCTTTTGATTGTTTTTGATTTTTTTGTTTTTGTTTTTGTCTTTTTGCTTGAGAGTAAGGTAAAGAGAAAAAGAGAAAAGAGAGAGAACATGAAATTGGGTGGGAAGGAAGTTGGGAGGGATCAGGAAGGAGCTAGAAGAGGGAAAATATGACCAAAATATATTGTGCGATGTTTTTTCTAAATAAAAATATAATTATAATTTTTTAAAGGAGGACACAAAGTTGGGTAGTTAGGAAAATAGAGGTGGATCTGAAAGGAATGGTGGGAGGAGTGAATATAATTAAAATACATTGTGCAAAATTCTCAAAGAACTGATAAAAATGAAAGAAAATGCTAAAAAAACTCAGTTAATCCCTCCAAGGAATGGAATCATGGAGGAAATTAATGACTGAAAACTCCATGATTTTCTTAATGTCTATGAACTTGCATAACTGAAATCATCTTTGCTCATTGTAAAGCTTTCTATTCCTTTGCCTATTTGTTTTAGTGTTCACAGAAATAGTACAATGGTGTATCATAAAATGATTACTCAATTATTTTCCTTTACCTATCTATCATCTATCTATCTATCTATCTATCTATCTATCTATCTATCTATCTATCTATCTATCTATCTATCTATCTATCTATACGTGTGTGTGTGTGTGTGTGTGTGTGTGTGTGTGTGTGTGTGTGTGCAGTAGCCATTCCTAAGTGCACCTCCTTTATCCATCAGGGGCCATGTCTTTATTTTCCAAATCAAGATTTTCCAAATCAAGAGCATCCTCTCCTCCTCTCCTAGCACTGCTTTTCACTACTCAGGAGTTAACATCATGTCAACATCATTAGGCACGTCCTGTCTACTTTTTATTTTACACTTTTGCTCTTCCCTGTTTATATGATGAGAGCTGCAGAGCATTTTGTGGAGATTGTTTTCTGGCTGGGACTCTTACCAGTTTACTTTAAAACTGTCATGACATAGACAGTTTATGTCATGACCTAATGGCTTGAAATAAATATTTTCTAGATCATCAAGCATTTTTATATACTTTATGATGTATTTATCAACAAGAAGGGCTATAATAAAAATTTTATAATCTTTTAAAATTATAAACTCAGCAGTGGCAACTAACCTTTGAAATACTATTGGGGCTATTCCATAAATTTTGCTTCTGCCCCTGTATAGATGATACAAAATATTTATGATATAGTCATGATCCTCATAAAAGAACTGGGTACTTTTTGGAGAAATTGAGATGTTTGATCTTGAATTAGTCTATTTTTGAAATGGGTAGTGTAGTGAAAATTGGAGCAATTTCCTGTTCTTTTGCACAACAACTAAATTTGTAAAATAAGAAACCAATCTCTCAGCTTTTCAATTGTCAGTCATTACGATGATAGATTGAGTGGTTTATATAAGTTATTGCTAAAAACAACTAGAGAATCCGTATATAGCTATTCACTTTGAAATACATGCAGATGAGAGCAGTGCATAGCAGGAATTGTCTGAACCTGAATTGAGCTGATACTGACCAAAAAAGATCTCAGAACTCTCAGGATTTGTTCTGAGCTAAACAGTAATTTAATACTATTACCTTTAATGTGTATGTAACTTGATAGCATGAAAATGATAAATGACTAAAAATGCAAGACCTGTTTTCAGTTTAACTCTTAGGAAATCTGTAAATGCTGGAATGTGACAAAAATTTATGATAACTGCTTTTAATCCTTATAGCACTTAAATGTTTTTCTCCTAATTCATCACTGAGTGGGTTATCTAGGCAGGGAGTTGTGATGCTAGGGACTTGCAAGCTGAGCATAAGCTAGAGGATTAAATGAGACTCACATATGGCAATGCTCTTCATCTTTCATTTCTCAGTATACTTGGCAAGCATCAAACTATGCCTGTAACCGAGGTTTTGAACAGGTTTTGAACATTTCTTCCCCATAGCAGTGGTACCTTGCTTTTGAAAGAAAGATGAACCCTCTCTTAGTAATGATAGGTCCAGTAAAAATTAATAATGAAAAAATTGTATGCCAATCATAAATGAAACAGAAGGGACAGTGTTTGCTATTACTTCTGTAAGTCAAAGTACTTTAAAGTATGCTTCTATCCTCAACAAAAGGAAAGAAGCAGATGCAGGATAAACTTTCTTGCCTGAATCTACTTTTCAAAAGGATGCACTAATGGTTTATTGCCCATTAAATGTCATCAATAAATTCATATTTACCTAAAATCTGGAACATACAATTTTGTAAATTTGCATGTGAAGATGTGGTAATATATCTGTCTACTGAGATGGAAATGAATCACATGAGTAAAAAACAATTAAGTTGAAATTCCAAAATATTTGTATGCTGCTAAAACTTATTAACTTTCAGGGCTGGAGAGATGACATTAGTTAAGAGTACCAGTTAAGAGGACCTGGGTTCAAGTCCCAGCTTCCACACCGTGGCTCACAGCTGCCTGAACTCCTGTTCCAGAGAGTGTGATACCCTCTTTTGACCCCCACAGGGACTAGGCACACATGTGGCAATCAGACATACATGAAGGCAAAATATTCATACAATATAAATAAATAAAGATACAATTTTAAAATATGGACCTATGTGTGCCTAATTTTTTTTAAAAAAATAAAAATTTTATTAACTTTCTAAATTTAATTTCCACATTGGCTTGCACAAGACTCCTAATAATCTGAGAATGCAAAAAAAAATTAAAGCTAATAATTTTTAGAATTCTTTTTTCTCATATAGCAAGTAGATGATACTCCACTTCATTTTAAACCAGAAATGAGTGTACTAGTTGCCAAGAGCAAAGCAAGGACCATTGGTTCTGAATCCTCTGGTTGTTGTATATTAGTTTCCTTATAATAGAAGGATTCCTAGGATTATAATGGAACAACCTGAATTATTCAGAGTAATATTTCCATTTTAGTCAGTAACTCAGTCATATTGGCAACATCTTTTCCTCCCTGTTAAGAGAGATTTACACTGCTTCCCCCCCCCTTTTTAATATAAATTCTTGAGAGCCTCTCACTTTGAGGTCTGATACCATGACATACAAGCCTGTCAATTTGCATTATGGGACACAGTATTATAGATGTAACATACTTAGAGCTATATCTATATTGCTTTGCATGGTAAAGATGTTTTTGCATGTATGGTTGAGATGGGAGAATCATGGCTGGGGATAATTACAGGAATCTTTATAAGTGGAAGGGGAGGCACAAGAGAACACAAAAGAAGATGTGACTACAGGAGTGAAGGTTGGAGTGATGTGGTTTATAGCTTTGAGGGTGGACCTAGGCTGTGGAGTCAAGGAATGGGGGATGCCGCTAAAGTCTGGAAAAGTCATTGTGCACCGCTCTTCTTTGGAACTACCAAATGGTTGCAAGAACCATACCAATATCTTGACTTTAGTTTCATAACACCTTTTAAAGACTGTGCACTTCAGAGCTGGAAAATAATACACTAGTATTGAATTATTTTCTTTTGGGTTTGCTTCTTTTTTATTTTTCTAGGTTGGCCTAGAACTCATGATCTTTCTGCTTCAGCATTCCATGTGCTGGGAATATAGATGTGTGCAACCATACGTAGCTATTATTATTTTAAGCTTTAAATTTTGTGGTAATTTGTTCAAAAGTAATAGGAAACTAGTACAATAGTGAGTTTCCCTTCAGTAAATGCTATTTTAATATAGTTCTAGGACCTCTTCATTGTTGCTGCACTGTGAAATCTGTTCTGTTTCTCCTTGCAACAGCTGTTCTATTTCCCCATGAGCCAGAACAGAAGTGGGAAATCAGTATAGAGTGGTCATGAAATTGATTTGGAGACATTGTTCCTTTTCCATTAGTGACAGCTTGATACAGAGCAGAGCAGAAGCTTCTATCAGTCTTCCAGAAATGTTCAAACTTTAGAAGTCATGACTGCATTGAAATTTCAGTAATCATGTCTCAGCTTTGCAGTCAATCTGCTAAAATTCTTTGAGAATAATGGAAAACTCTGAGTTTTATTGTAAAACTAGCACAGTGGCACATGGCAAAAAAACTCTTCCCAAAATGGACTGTGTAACACGAATCTAAAATGGTCTTATTAATAAAAAATGAACCAGGAGCCAAATATTAGGGTGAATTCTGAAAAATCAGAGAAGCAGAAAAAGCCACAGCTAACCTCACCTCACCAACTTCTCAGCTGATCCTGTTTCCTCAAACTGGAAGCCTCTGAGTCCTCATCCAAATAGATGTCAGCTGAACTCCTGCTAAAAGCTTAAAAGCCTAAAAGCCTTTAGTTCCTGGTCCTCACACCTTATATACCTTTCTGCTTCCTGCCTTCATTTCCTGGGATTAAAGATGTGTGTCTTTCCCAAGCAAGACATGAGGTCTCAAGTGCTGGGATTAAAGGTCTGTCACTGCCTGGCTCTGTTTCCAGTGTGGCCTTGAACTCACAGAGATCTGACTGGATCTCTGCCTCTGGAATGCTAGGATTAAAGGCATGTGCTACCACTGCCTAACCTCTGTGTTTAATATAGTGGCTGTTCTGTTTTCTGACCCCCGGATAAGTTTATTGGCATGCACAATATATCAACCACAGGACTGAATTCATCTCACCAAATAAAGTGTAATGCATGTTACAGGAATGCCCAAGACATGGCCAGTTAATATAATTAAATATATCAGTCAAAATAAAATGAACAATGGTGTTTTATGCTAAAGAGATTACCTTGAAGTAAAGACTTTCATGCCACTTCTGTTTCACTAATTGATCAAGATTCATAGACTTCTGTTTTCTAAAAGCAGTGTGAACGTCTAAGTGCAGATGTTTATGTTAAGCAGTATGTAGTGAGAGTAATCTGTAGTTATAATGATTTGGAGGATAGTCCTCTTCATTAGTTCCCTTTATTGTTAGTCTTTTAAACATGTCTGTTTTTGGAAGTATATCAATTTTATTGAAATTATTTTTCTTACGCCTGACCCTCCTGTATACTATACTTTCCCCAAATGCCAAGTTTATGTGATATTTATCTTGCCATGATCACTGCTTTGAGTTCAGTGACTGTTGGGCCAAAGCATAGATGTTGCACATGGTAAGTGTGGAGTCTTGGGTGACCACTCAGAAGCTGCTGAGGACAAAGTTACTAAACTCTACTAACTGATATACAAACTCCCAACAGACTGAGAAAACAGCATCTGGATGCTCGTTTCAATTTTCTGATACTTATGTGAAATTGTGCAGATAAGAAAAACTCAAAGAGTGTCACAAATTTGTGACTTTAACCACATGTAATTGCGTGTATTCTGAGGAAGCTGGGTGACTCTCTACATCACATACTGTGGTTTCAGACCAGTGTTACACAGTTTTCTGATTATATGGTGCTGTCATAACTGTGTATAGCAACTAGCTTGTCACAAGCCCTGAATTACTTTCTGTTCCTTTCCTTGGTCAACATCTTTAATCCTGAAGAATTTCTCAGTGCAACAGAATGATGCCTCTAATGTATCAATACAAATGAATAGTACATTTTAATTTTCAAGAAAATATGGTTACAACAATTTGTATTTCTATATCTATAATTCTTCCTGAGTAACCATTAGTTTGGTCAAATTGTATCTTGCCGTTCTATTACTTAGTAGAAGTCACATATTGACATATTATTTACTGTTGCCATTTGCACTTGATAATTCTGTGTCTTAAAGAATGGGCCAGTGGTTCCTACTTATAAATTGATATCTAAAACAATCTAAAACAAGTATGGCCCAACTTCTGGCTTCAAATCTAATGGAATAATAAAGATCAAGCCTACTCTTTCCGAGTAAACAGTTTTCTAGCTGGACTAAATAGAGTGCTAATTGGTTTCAGGCATTGAGCAACAGAATAAAACAGTGAACTCTGACAGAAAGGCAAGGATGTAGGCCACATGGTTACCCCAATTTCTGTTTAGATGAAGCTTTGGAGTCAGAGGTATGGGAAGAAAGAGCCACATAGAGTCTCAGAAGCTTTCTATTTTGAGATATAAACCAGAGATTGAGAAGGCTGGGATTGCACAGCTGGAGTTCCTTCTGGAAAGGAGGGAGAGGGTCTGTGGAGAAAAGGTTCCAGAAGTGTATTTACAGTGCCCTTTAAATACTCTTTCCATTTTTGCATTAGAAAACAATATACTTAGACCCCCCAGAGAGTTCTAATCTGTGGGGAAATAGGAACTTGTGTCCTGAGTAATTCTTAGAGTTGACATAAAGGAGAAAGTGTGTGAGATGTGGCCACTGAAAGCCCTTGCTGAAAGTTCATGGGGACATGATTTAACCCTCAGGCTGAAGGATGCCAGGAGGGAAACTGCTTTGTGCCACAACAAAGTTTAAAAGAGGCCTCGAAGAGATCACATTGATGTTTAAGTAAAATAACTTGCTTTTTAAAGGAAAAAATGTCACCATTCACAGTTACAGTACAACTTCTAAAGGGAGGCGAAAATAAGAGTTTTAAAATCTTGACATGCCAAGAAACACACACACACACACACACACACACACACACACACACACACACAAAGTGAAGCACAACTACAGGAAAATCAGACACTGAAAATAAACTGAGCATTGAAAAAGCCAATGACACTGTAAAATCAATGTTTTTAGATACCTTAGAAGTGTTTTTAACTATTTTAAAAGTAGACATAGCAGTCCGTGTAAACTGTGAGGTGACAAGGGCAGGAGCACAATGCACAAGTGGATGAGAAATTGGCTACAAAGAGAGTGGAAACCGGACAGAAAGAATAGGTGAACGAAACGCCGTAGTAGAGAGCAGAAGACAGAGCTCTTTTAGGACTCCGATGATAAAGTCTATGATAAAACTTTACATAGTCTGTAAACAAGGTGATAAATAAATTTAGCATTATGTGAGAAATACAAGCAACAGCAAGTCAATATTAGCTGTTATACATGATAATTGTACATTGAAAAAATAGGGCAAAGAGTAGTAAACTTAAGTACTTTAAAACTAAGCACATACATTATACTGTTAGTTTGTAAGTCTGCTTTTATGGAAGTATGGGTCTGCAAACATGACATTACTTTGTGTACATGCTAGTATTAAATGAAAACTAAGTGATTTGTAGATGACTAAAGCCAGATTTTCTACTACAAAGGAACATGTTCCAAAATAACAAAAGAGAGGTTATAACATATCTTGTAATGTTTAGTTAGAATAAAAAACATTGACTTGAAATAATTATTTCAGCATGTATACAAGTCGATAACATAATTTGATATCCATGATGGTATGTTATATCCTAGTTCCTCTGCCAAATGAGTCTACAAATAAGAACACCATTAATAAAAATACCGTTTTCTCATTAAGATAACCTAAACTCCTTGGACAAGTGCTTGACATTAAGTAGAAGGAATGTAGGATGGGTTCAGAGCTAAGGACTTACTTATGGAATATAGAAGAAGTAGTAAGGACACGCTTCCTTAAGGAATCCTCACAACCAGATTTTTGGGGAAAATTAAAGTTTAATAATACTGATGGATCATAACCTACAAAGAAGATAGCCCCAAGTTTTTAATAATATAAATAAAAATGAAAAAAATTAAACCAAAGAGGAGCAGATTTTTCCTTAATAAAGTTTTATTTGTAAATTTAGAAGACATGAAGAGACTATAAAAACTCACATTTGAAGTCTGTATCATAGTAATAATACACACTGCAAAGAGCCCCTTTAAGAAATGCTAAAATAAATAGTCAAGGCATACTTGCAACAATGTCTTTACACAGTGTGGAAGTATTTTTCCATAAGGTACTTAGCAAAATAGTGATCTTATAGTAGAGATGCCACCTCAACCCAGTGATTGAAAGTAATATCATTACTAATAATATAAAACAATATCAGAAATCTTCTTATGCCAGAAAAGCTATTAATTATTGCTTTAAATAAAATAATGATTTAAAAATTTTCAAGTTTGTTTAGATTGTGGATTATAATTTAATTGCAACATCTTTCCCTTCTATGGTGATATTTTCTTTGTACCAAAATGTTATTTGTATGTTAATAAATGAAGTTGCCTGGGGGTCAGAGCTATTAGCAAGCCATAGGAAAGCAGGGCAGTGGTGGTGTACGTTTGTGATCATAGCACTTGGTAGACAGAGCTTGGTAACTCTCTGTGTGTTCAGGGATACAGCCAGCATTGGATACACATGCCTTTAATCTCATTACCAACCATAGAACACCTGGAGGTCTATACAGATAGGCCGTAATGAGGCAGTCCTGTGGTTGGGTTTACAACCAATGAGAAGGCAGAACAGAGACTATATAAAGACTTGAACACAGGAAGTACCGGCTCCTTCGGAGAGGTAGGACCACTGCAGGAGGAAGGGTAAGGTTTTGGCTCTTAGCTCTGACCTCTTGGCTTTCTTCTTTGCATTGGTTCTGTGTTTCTTATTTATACGACGGTTGGTTACATCTACACCCTTCCCTTTCCTCCATTCAAACTTTTCCGTATATCCCTCCCCACTATCCTTCAAACTCATAGCCTATTTTATTTCTACTAAGTGTAATTACATGCATACATGTGTAATCAGGCATTTCCTGTCCTGACTGCTCAGTGCCAAATAACTGACTCAGAGGTTGAATATGAATTTTAAATACTCAGCTGATAGTTTAGGCTTGTTACTATCTAACTCTTACACTTAAATTAACCCATAATTTTATTTATGCTTTGCCATATGGCTCATGGCTCGTTACCTCATTTTCTACACATCCTGCTTCACCGGCAGCTGGCTGGTGTATCCTCCGACTCTCCTGACTCCACCCTTCTTCCTTCCATCATTCTCTCTGTGTTAGGCTGTCTTACTCAATCTCTTCATGCCCTGCTATTGGTCAATCAGTTTTTTATTAACAATGAGCATAATCCACAGCATACATGCATATACATATATATTCCTAAATACAACCAGCTCAGTCCATATAATGTTATTTATATGTATGTTTTGAGGGCTGGTCATTTGATAATGGAAAACCAATTGGTGTGCTCTTTCTGAGGAAAGTCAACTTTTCTGATTCCAACTTTCCTCGGTTGCCTATATTTCTTTGTGCAGGATTGAGGCTTCAGGGGCTTTCCTATTTACAGTATGGCATGTCCACTGGTGTCATAATTGTTTAGTATACATTTGGGCAGTCATGTTAGTGACACTCCAAGGGTGTAACTTCTGATATTGCTAAGAGACAAAATCTCAGAGCAAACTCCTTGATTCTTCAGCAGTTCAATCATTCTGTCCACTCCTTTTCTGCAATGTTTCCTCATCTTTAGGTGAGGAAGTGTTTTGCAGATATATCCACTGAAACTGAGCTTCACAAACTGTGTAGGGAGAATTCTCAAAAAACTAAAAATAAATTGACTATATTAGCCATCTAAACCACTCCTAGCCATATTCCCAAAGGATTTGGCATCCTATTCCCCAGATACTTGCTCAGTCATATTCAAAGCTACCCTCCTAAACAATAGCTAGGAAATAGAAACAACCTAAATGTTCTTCAACTGACATATGGATAATAAAAGTGTGGTATATATACATCATGGAATACTATTCAGAGAAATGAAATCATGAAGATGTTTGCTTGTAAATGAATGGAACTAGAAAAGACCATATTGAGTGAAGTAACCCAGACCCAGAAAGACAAATATTACATGTTCTCTCTTATTGAAGGCCCCTACCCTGTAGTAACTACTGAAACCAAGAAAGTAAAATGGGACCATTGCCAGGATAAAGGTGTTGGGGAGCAATAAAGACGGGAATAACAAGGTACAAATGATCTTATCAGGGAAATAAGAAAGAGAGGACCCCTATGGAAGAGGATAGAGGTAAACCCATAAGAGGGTGGGACGAGTGTGAAGGGGAATGGCAAGATACCAATGATCTGATGGGGAAACGTGACAAGGGGAGGCTCTTTGGAGAAGGCAGACAGAGGTAACTAGAGAAGAAAGAGGGAGGTTGGTAAAATAATAGTAAGGATGCCTGAAAAAGTCCCAAGTAATCACACTGCTAACATTTACCTCAAATAAAATACTCTATAATACACGTAATTTCCTGTATAAATATACATATATAGTTTTAAACAACTTTTCTTCTCTGAGCTGAAGGTGCTCCCTCCAAGAGCCAAAGACCACATAACAAAACCCAATCTCAAATATGAGAAGACCCCTTTGAATAATGAAAATTTAAAGTGTCTAATTCGATGTATCAAGAGAAAAATAGAGCATAAGATAAATACGGTGGTCCATATTGTTCCAACAATTTGGAGGAAGAGGTAAAAACATCACAATTTCAAGGTAATACTTAACTACATAGTTAGTGTGAGTCCAGAGAGGGACACACTAGATCACGTTGCACAAAATAAAAAGAAAATTTCAAATTTCAATTGTGAGGAATGAAGTAATATTTATAACTAGAGATGTGCAGACATTACTATAATCATTATAATTGTGAAAATGATGGGCACATATATTCAGCAAACCAGATAGCTTGCCCAATTCTTTCTAAAACTCTTATTTATCAAAACTGACCCATTAAGAAATAGAAAACAAAATACCATATCTATTAAAGAAGTTGATTGTCTTTTAAATTTAAGGAGATTTCTACAAAGAGATAGCTGTTGAATTCTATCAAAAACTTAAGATGTCCTCAAAAACATATACAAACTCATTAAGGAAAGTTGAAGTTAAAGAAACATTTCTTGTTTCATGTTATAAGCTCATAATAGATCTGATTCTAAACTAAGACAAAGACAATATGTAATAAATCAGTGGTCCAAATGTCCTTACCATGTAGAAAAATAATTGAACCTGCAAATCACTGAATAGGTGGTAAAACAAATGAAATCGAAATTCTAACATGATTACAAGGTAGATTTACCATCTGAAAGTCGATGTGATTAATTAATCATTTTATTCATGTACAAGGTTTTGTGCAATAAGAATCAAACAGTGCTTCAAAACTGGAACATTCCTTTCATGTAAACCACAATTATGTAAACAGAGCTGCACATTAAAAAAAGGGAGGATTTCCCAATGTAAACAAAGTTGTTTGTTTACAATAAAGAAGAAAAGTCTGTGCTTGTGAGGTGTATCTGAGGCGCTACCCACTGTTCCCATAACTCAGCTTGCACACAGACCTGGTCCTCCCCTCTCTTCTACTCCAGGTGTACTTTAAATGCTTGGTGCCACTTCTACCGCATGTGGAGTGGAAGCAGATGGACTATCCTTAAAAAAAGTAAAGTTAAGCAAGGTTCTAACTTTACCGTCACATTCTAGGTGACATGCATGAAGACAGTGGCAATCAAAACACAGTAAGCACAGACAGGTTACATGAGTCAACTATAGGAAACATTCAGCTAATGAAATTAGTTTCATGTCTATCTTTTTCTAGTGAGATTGTGCCTAGACACACTTTGCTCCATTTTTCAGTGCCCTTATTTTTTTGCATTGCATTACAGAATATATGATTGGGCTACTAAGCTTCAGAGGGGAGCTCTGGAAACTTCCTTTGTGTCTGTGTGTAGTGCTGATGGATGGCCCTGTTTTATAATCTGTATTATCTTAATTGATCCTCAATATGTGGAGACAGAAACATAACATTTCTCTCCTATGGGCATCTACATATCTATAGAATGACAGTGTAGGCTGCTGAAGTTTACATAACACCGAGAATAAAAAAAAAATCTGTTCTATTTCTCAGTTTTGTTCTGAGCAAAGATGCAGCTGGCTTGTATGATTTCTGTGACTTGGAATTATCCATTTGCACAGCTAAGAAATTGATTCAATAATGATTACTCTGATTTGATTTCAAAGAGTTTTTGTGTAGGAGAGAAGGGGCATCAGGAAACGCTCTACAGAAAGAATGAACATCTGCACTAGATTCAATAGAGCCTGCATCACAATTACACTTTAAAGTTATTAATATTGTTTTATTTCAGCAAATATCTGCTTGGAATCCTTGGAAAATGTAACAATTACTTTCAAAATTACACGTGTGTGTGTGTGTGTGTGTGTGTGTGTGTGTGTGCGCGCACGCGTTTATACTGGTGCATGCACACAACTCTGCATGTGTAGAGATCAGAAGAGTTTTGAGAATCAATTCTTAACTTCCACCATGGAGTTCAGGGATCTGAACTTAAGCCATTAGGATTCATGGCAAGTGTTTTTACTCACTGACCCAGTAATTAGTTTTAAAATGTGAAAGTAAGGCTGCAGATGTGGCTTAGCAAGGGAAAATGTACTTACATGTGTAAGGCCCTATGACAAAATTACCAACACCAAATAAGAAAAAGGGACAGGGAAGGAAAGTATACATTGTCAAATAATCACCTGGATGTACTGTAATCACTCAGAGATAACATTGGACCTAGAAATTAATATCAATACATCTAAAATTAATATCAGAATATTTATTTATGATTATGTAAGTATATATAGAGATAATGCTATGAGACTTTCAATAATCATGCTTATGTATCATTTTGCCTGTTGCTTTTCCAATAAATATTCAGTGTACTGACTTTCCTATTTGAATAAATGATTTATGAAAATATGCTTTTAGAGGCTTCATGATATTTCATCATGAACCCTGACATTCTTTTCCAGTTATGATTTTAAATACATAACTTTTTCCTGGAATTTTACTTCTATATACTATGATAAGATGAATCTACTAGTAGTTAAATTTGTGTCTACACATCTGACTGTTTAAACACAATTTATGAGGTGCTTAGAAAGATTTTGTTTACTGCACATTGCTAACTGATTTCCAAAAATATTGACTTATCTGTACCATGAATAATTGTTTATGAGCAAGACTATGTCGTGGAGGGAATAATATGTGCAAAGTCTATCTTTTGGTACAGAATGATTTACTAGAGAGCATACATGAATTCTGTTCACCCTCAGAATCATCTACCTTGGGCATTCTTGCTTGATTTGTCGTTAATTACATCAAATCCTTTCACTTAAAATTTACTTCTAAAATTTTTACTTCTAAAAAATTGTAAAGTTGCTTTATTGCTTGGGTTTTTTCTTACTTTTTAGTAGTTCTTTGGGAATTTCATGCAATATAATCTGATCATATTCATCTCTCTTCCCCAACTCGTCCCAGATCCAGCCCCTACCCACAGTCGTAGTTTCAGTTGACATAGTGTAAGTGGACAGGTCTATGGGACAGTGTGACATTTCAGTAGATGTGTGAAATGTGTATGGTTAAACAAGGGTAGATGAATGATCCAGCTCTACAAACATTATCATTTCTTTTTTTTTTTGTACATTCAAAATCTTCCCTGTCAATTATCGTGGAATATACAATTAAGTATTGCTAAGCACCACTTTCCCAGAACACCAGAAGTTAGTTTTCCTAACTCAGTGGTTCTCAGCCTTCCTAATGCTGTAGTTCTCAATCTGTGGGTCACAATCCCTCTGGTGGCTGTATATAAGACATCCTGCTATCAGACATTTAATACATTATAGCTCATAACAGTGACAAAATTAAAGTTATGAAACTGCAATGAAATATTTTTATGATTGAGGTCAACACAACATGAGGAACTGTATTAAAAGGTCACAAGTGAAGTGTAGATGAGCTATACACCTGTGCTTAGAAGGTTTTGGAAATTATCTATATATTTTTAAATAATGTTTTTATTTTTTATTTTATAATTTCATACAATAAATTTTGATCATTATCATTGCCCACCCTCTCACTACCCCCAGGTCCTCCCTAACCTTTCAACCACCTAACTTCATGTTCTCTCTCTCATTCGCTCTAAAAGAAAACAAACAAACAAACAAACAAACAACAGCAACAACAACAAAACTCCTATGGAGCTCAGTTTGTGTTGGTCACCTACTACTGATATATATATGACCAGTCCTGGAGTTTGATTGATATGCCAGCTATTCTTCCATTGAAGAAAACGGACTTCCCATCACCCAGTGACAATCAAATACCAATAGCTCCTTGTCTAGTGGGGTTTTGTGTCCACCTCTTTTTCTCCATGCTTGGCTATTATCTGGCTTGAACTTGAGCAGATATAGTACATGCTGTTGTAGTCTCTCTGAGTTCATATGTGAATCTCTCCAGTTGAGTCTGGAAATCTCAGTCAGGATTGAGCATTCTAACATCTATTCTCTGCACTTTGGCCAGTTGTGGATCTCTGTGCTGATTAACATTTACTGCAAGAATAAGATTCCATAATGTATAGATGGATAACTTTTAACCAGTAGAAACACAAATTGTATAAAAATTACAGATGAAGTTTATTTTAAAAATGTGTCAGAGAAACATTTAACTTCATTTTTACTCATACACAGTTTTTTAAGTCAAGCACACATTTTACACCTAGCTCAGATTTCACCTCAACCTAGAGGTAATCAAATCTCATGGACAAATGAGATGACAGTTTCAGCTCACATTTGATGTGCAATGCAGATCCCAGAATGTTGAGGTGAATGAAGTCCTCTTATTTTCTATTTGTTGAATCTTTTCTTTACAGTATTTTGCTTCTGTTAATTTCTGAGTCAGTTATAAAAAGTTAGTTTCATAATTATATTACATGTCTACTGTCTCTACTATACTGCTGTGTTTTCACTAATTGAGATGAAACTTTCTACACTCACACATTTAACCTTTCAGGGAGCAAATCATCACTTTCTACACAGACTAAGAATGCTATTAATGTCTCCACATATTCATTTTTCCTCTTAGTGCTATTGTCCTATCTTTTATTTCAACTAATGAATAACACTCATCATACATTGCTAAAACTTTCATTTTAATTGTGAAATTGTCCTCTATGGAAATTTAAAAAAATTATTTACATTTATTATGTCCATCTGAGTTTATGGCATGCTATTTTCATGTTTTCTGAAAAGAATTTCCTTTGACATTTCTTACCAAACTGGTCTACTAATGATAAATTCTTTCTGTTTTGTGCATTTAATAAAGTGGCTCTACATTTTCAAAGTTTTTTTTTTTTTAAAGAATACAGAATTCTGAAGATTGCATTCCAGTACTTCTTGTTAACACTGTTTCCTAAGAGATCCAGTGTGATTCTTATCCTTGCTCTATAGGTAGTATTTTTCTTCTCTGTTTTCAGGAGTTTGTCTATGTCTTTGATTTCTGCAGGTCGAACATGGTATGGTGGGTATGTTTTAAGTGTTTTTCCTACTTGTGTTCTTCCAGCTTTCTGGATCTGTGGTTTGGAGAATTGCTGCTTCAAGCATTTCTCCTGTTCTGTTATCGCTCCTATGCTCCTTTTGACACTCAGTTCACATGGTATCAACCATTGCTCATCTTTTAATTTGGGCTCCCCTTTTCTCACTCTTTGTCTTCTTTAATTTTGAGGTTGACCTTTGCATTGAGAGCACTCCAGCTTACTGGATCTTTCCTCTGCTGGCATCTCTCTACTATACTAAAGGCATTTCCTTTCCGTCATAGTTGTTTTCATTTGGTACTTATTACAATGTTCATCTTTGCACACATGCCCATCTTTTCTTTCCCTGTGCTCCTTGTTTATTTATTTTTCTATGACATCTCTTTGTGTACTGATGATTATGACTGTTTTAAGTTCTCAGGCTGATACTTCCATGCATCTCCTCTACATGGGTTTGTTTCTGATGTGTTCCTGTGCATCCAGTCTGTTTTTTGTCTTTACTGTGCATTTTCATCTTTTCTTAAAAGTCATATATAATGGTCTTAATGAAATGAACTGAGATAATGGCTTTTAATTCAAGGTTTTAGGACTATCTGGCTTGGACTGAGGGTATTTATTGTTGGCTGCAGCTAAAAACCAGAGGTTAGAATTGCCTTTGATATTCTTATTTTGGTCTCTTACCAGTGTTTTGAAGTATCCCTAGAAAGCCTCTCTTAGATCAGGGTATGAGACTCTTTTAGTTTCAATCAACTGTTCTTATGGATGAGCTCATTAGTGTGACACTAATCCATGAGGCCTTCATCTTATAGTTAGAAATCAGTACTTCCTGAGTTTGTACCTTTCCTTCCAAGCTCCTTTCCTTCCCAGTTACATGGAACAGAATAGCTATTGGGATCTGAACTTGAGTGTTTCATTTCCCTGTTGTAAAATTAGTAGTAGGTATCATGCCCTTTAAGTCATGAGGTGCTGGCAAGCCCAACTTTAATGGGAGTTGTTTGTTAAGGAAAGCTGAGTACTGATGGCATCCTTTAAAGTGCTGATTTTCTCCTGCAACTGTAAACACAGTGATTTTTTTTCTTTTTCAGTTTGTACAGTGAGAATTTTGTGAGATCAATAACTGTAAAGCTCTCACTAATGTGAAAAGCCTGGAAAAACTGGGTCATCCACAGCATGTAACTGTCAAGCTAGTCCAAACTGGCCCTTTGACAACACTGTATTGAAGTGTATCTGTCAAAAATGGCTTCTCCTCTGAACAAACTGTGCTTCTGTCCTCTCAGCTTTGAGTTGCCTCATGGTTCGATCTGTGTTTTCTGATGGATCCTTGATGGATTTTTGTTTGTTTGTTTCTTCATTTTTATGTTCTTTTTTTTTTTGGAAATAAATGGATAAAGAGACTATGCCCAAGCCAATTAATTACAGTTTAAAGAATTTACAGAATAAAGACAGTGTTCATTGACTTCATTGTATCTGTTGATTATACATTTACTTTTGTTAACTGGTTTTCCTCTTGAAGTTCATATTTCTCTTGTTCTTTGCCAAGCTGAGAATTTTGACTGGAGAGTGGATCTGGGGTTGAGTTGAAGGTAGATCATGCTAATATAATCAAGTGTTTTTTTTCTTTTTTTTGAAACCATGTCCTGATTTAGGTGAATTTTATAGTAAATAATTTACTATGTGTGTTTAAGTCTTACAATATGATGTTATGCAGTGCATATGAATGATAAAATTCTTACAGTAGTGAAGTAAATTAGCATAAGCAATATATCAAATAAGTATCCCTGTTTTTACTTTTATGGCAAGAATATTGCACTGATTGCTAGATTCTATTGCATGCCATGAACAGTATACTGATTATTAAGGTTCTCCTGCATGTCATGCACAGGCACTCATTACTAGAATCCTCCCAAACCTCATGCAAGGATGCAATACACACTGAATTTGTTGGTTACTTTCCCAATGCTATAACCAGTTTCGTCTATTGCTGACAGATACAATTTAAGAGAAAAAGGGTTTATTCTGGTACAGTTTCAGGGGTTAAGTTCATGATTACTTTGCTCTGTACTCTTGGGCAGAACAGAGTAGAAAGAGCTAAGGGTGGAAAACATTCTTTAAATAGTTGCTGACAGGAAGCAGAGAGAAAAGAGTGAGTAGAGGACCCACTATAACTTCCACAGACATGCAGTCAGGGACATTTCTTCTTCTAGCTTGGCCTCATGTCTGAAAGTTTCCATACCCCTCCAAAAAGTACCACAGTCTGGAATCAAAGTAGGGAACATTTCATCCCCAATCTCTAACAAAATGCAGCAATTCCCATAAAGAATTCCACTAAATATTTTTCAAATCTTTCTATCATAAAAGAGTGCCAATCCCCATTCTCACACTGCTAGAAATTCTGCTATACTCATGCTGACATTTTTCTTTACCATTTTGGAAAACATCTCTCCTGATGGGTGGACAGATGTATAGTGGTGTATGCTCACACTTTGAGTTTGCCTCCTTCTGACCAGAAAGTAGATGGAGCAGCTTATGTATCTTTTCTACTTTTCTGGTTTGTAGCAGTAGTCTACTCCTACAACAGTTAGTTCTCGGGGAGTTTAAGAAGATGTTTCTGTTCTCATTTACAAAAACACCTAAACGTGTGACCACTTTAGAAATTTAGGAAAATTTTATTTGGAAATTAGGATTATCTACTAATTGTTAACAATAAATAAGGTTTCCATACAACTTGCACTCATTTTCAAAATATCTTTACTTAATAACATAGTATCAAAGTAATTATCCAATATTAATCTACTTTCATAATTTGTTCATAATGGGGAATATATGTTGTTATCACAAATCGGTGATTAGAACATTTCTTTTATTTTATGAAAACAACAACAAAAAAACAATAAAAAAACCCTACTTAGCAATGTACCTTATTTTATTTTTAATCTACTACTGATGTGAAGCTATAGGTTTGTTTGTTTTTATTACTAATTAATGATTTATTATTATTATTATTATTATTATTATTATTTTTACATCTTGACTAAAGTTTCCCTTTCCTCCTCCCCTCCCCTCTGCCCCACTGCCCATTCACTCCTCCTCCATTTTTATTCAGAAATAGGGAAGACTTCCTGTAGATATCCACCAAACATGGAGTATCAAGTTGCAGTAAGACTAGGTACCTCCCCTCATATTAAGGCTAGACAAGGCTACCCAGTATGAGGATAAGGGTCCCAAAAGCTGACAAAAGAGTCAGAGACAGTCCCTGTTTCCACTGTTAAGATTCCCACAAGAAGACCAAGCTACACAACTGTAACATATATGCAGAGGGCCTAGGTCAGTCCCATGCAGGCTCCCTGGTTGGGAGTTCAGTCTCCGTGAGCCCCATAAGTCTATGTTAGTTGATTCTGTGATTGTGCTTATGTTGTCCTTGATCCTTCTGGCTCTTAAAATCATCCCTCCCCCTCTGCCACAGGGTTTCCTGTGTTCCACCTTATGCTTGGCTGTGGATCTTTGAATCTGTTTCCATCAGTTGATTGATGAAACCTTTCTGATGACAATTGGGCTAGGCACCAATCTATGAGTGTAGCAGAATATCATACATTAACTTTTTTTTTTTTTTACCAGTTGTGTTTGGTTCTATCCTAGGTCTCTGGGCTATCCATCTTATAGGTCTTGGCACTCCAGACAGTCTCAGGGGTGGATTGCCTCTTGTGGTATGGGTCTTAGTCATGAGTTGGCCACTCCTACAATTTCTGTGCTACCTTTACCCCAGCACATCTTGTAGGCAGGACAAATTGTAGGTCCAAGGTTATGTGGATGGGTTGGTGTCCCAATCTCTTCATTAGAAGTCTTGCTTAGTTATAGGAGATGGTAAGTTCAGGCTATGTATCTCCTGTTGTTAAGAATCTTAGCTAAGAGGGTTGGGGATTTAGCTCAGTGGTAGAGTGCATGCCTAGCAAGTGCAAGGCCCTGGGTTCGATCCTCAGCTCAAAAAAAAAAAGAATCTTAGCTAGAGTCACTCTTGCTGATTGATGGGAGTTTCCATTGCACTAGGTTTCTAACTTATCCTGAAATGGACCCTCTTTCCAGTTGTCTCTTCCAGTACTCTCCCTTCCTTCTCCCTTCCCCCATCCCTCCTGTTCACATCCCCACCTGGCCCCAGTCCACCTTCAAAATCTATTCTGCTTCCCCTACCCAAGAAGATCCAAATATCACCCCAGAAGCTGTCTTTGTTACTTAGCTTCTAGGTGTCTGTGGATTGTAGCATGGTTATTCTTTACTTTACAGCTAATATGTGCTTATAAGGAAGTAATATCATTTTTGTCTTTCTGGGTTTGGCTTACCCCACTCAGGATGATTTTTTTATCTAGTCCTGTCAACTCACTTGCCAATTTCCTGATGTCTTTGTTTTTAACAGCTGAATAATACTCCATTGTATAAATATTCCACATTTTCTATAACCATTCTTCAGTTGAGGGACATCTAGGCTGTGTCCAGGTTCTGGCTATTAAGAATAAAGTTGCTATGAACATAATTAAGCAAGTGTCCTTGTGGTATGATTGAACATCCTTTGGGTATATGCTCAAGAGTGGTATAACTGAATATTGAGGTAAATCGTTTCTCAGTTTTCTGAGAAACTGACATATTGATTTCCAAAGTGTCTATACAAATGTGTACTCCTACCAGAAATAGAGGGGTATTCTCCTTGCTCCACATCCTCTCCAACATAAGTTGTCACTTGTGCTTTTCATTTTAGCCATTCTGACAGGTGTAAGACAGAATCTTGGAGTCGTTTTGATTTGCATTTCCCTGATGGCTAAGGGAATTGATCATTTGAAATTGTGCTGATGAGAATTCTCTATTTAAACCTGTATCCCATTTTTAAATGGATTATTTGGTTTGTTGATGTTTAGTTTCTTGAGTTCTTTTTATATTTTGAAAATCAACTCTCTTTCAGATGTGGGAATAGTGAAGATCTTTTCCCATTCAGTGGGCTGCCATTTTGTCCTAATGACAGTGTCTTTTGCCTTACAGAAGTTTTTCAGTTTCAAGAGATCCCATTTGTTAACCGTTAATCTTAGTACCTGCACTATTGGTGTTCTATTCCAGAAGTTGTCTCCTGTGTCAAAGGTTTCTAGTCTATTCCTCACTTTCTTTTCTGTCAGATTCAGTGTATCTGGTTTACATTGAGGCCTTTGTTCCATTTGGACTTGAGTTTTGTGCAGGGTGAGAGATATGGATCCATTTATATTCTTCTATAAGCCAATACCCAGTTATACCAGCACCATTTATTTGAAGATGATTTTCTTTTATTCCATTGTAAAATTTTGGCTTATTTGTCAAAAATAAGGTTTCCATATGTTTGCAGATTTATGTCTAGGTCTTCAATTCAATTCCATTGATCAACCTGTCTGTTTTTATGCCAATATCATATGGTTTTTATTATTGTAGCTTGGTAGTAGAGCTTAAAATTCGGGAAGGTAATACCTCCAAAAGTTCTTTTATTGTACAGGATTGTATCCTGAGGTTTTTGTTTTTCCATATGAAGCTGAGTATTGTTCTTTCAAGGTCTGTAAAGAATTGTACTGGAGTTTTAATGGGGATTGCATTGAATCTGTAGATTGCTTATGGTAAAATGACTATTTTTATTATGTTAATCCTGGAGATCCATGAACATAGGAGGTCTTTCCATCTTCAGATATCTTCATCAACTTTTTTCTTTAAAGTCTTGATATTCTTGTCAAAATTTTCTTTCACTTGCTTGGTTAGAGTGGCTATTTCTTTTTCAGGCTATTTAACATTTGTATATAGGAGAGCTATTAATTTATGTTTAGTTAATTTTGTATGCAGCCACTTTACTGGAGGTGTTTATCAGACATAGGAGGTCCCTGGTAGAATTTTTGCAGTCACTTATGTGTACTATCCTATGATTTGAAAATAGCCATACTTTGATTTCTTCTTTTCCAATTTGCATTCTCTTGACCTTCTTTAGTTGTCTTATTGCTCTAGCTAGAACTTCAATTACTATATTGAATAGATATGGAGAGAGTCGACAGCCTTTTCTTGCCCTGATTTTAATGGAATTGCTTTAAATTTCTATCCATTTATTTTGATGTTGGCTATTAGCGTGCTGTATATGGCCTTATTATGTTTAGGAATACCTCTTGTATTCCCGATCTTTTCAAGACTTCCCAAATACAAAGGCTCCCATATTTGTAAAAGAAATATTACTAAAGTTTAAATCACACACCAAACCTCATACAATGATAGTGGAAGACCTTGCATTTGGGGGATAGATGTTGGAAATTGAAACATCATCTTGGTGGATTTTTTCCTTTGATGAGTGTGCAGTATCCTTCCTCATCTTTTTTGATTAATTTTGGCTTGAAGTCTATATTGTTAGATACTAAAATAGCTACACCAGCTTGTTCCTTGGAGCCTTTTGGTTAAAAAAAATATGTTTCCAACCTTTTACGGTGAGATAATGTCTATCTTTGAAATTGAGGTGTTTGTCTTGTACACAGCAGAAAATGGGTCTTGTTTTTACATTCATTCTGTTAGTTTGTTTCTTTTTATAGGGGAATTGAGTCCATTGATATTGAGAGATATCAATGACCAATGATTCTTAATCCCTGTTATTTTGTTGTGGTTGTTGTAGTTGAGTGTGTGTTCTCTCTCTCTCTCTCTCTCTCTCTCTCTCTCTCTCTCTCTCTCTCTTAGTTATGCTGGTATGAGATTATTTATTGCCTGTGTTTTCATGGGTGTAGTTAACCTCCTTGGGTTAGAGCTTCTTTCTAGTACCTTCTGTAGGGCTGGATTTGTGAATAGACATTGTTTAAATTTGACTATCATGGAATATCTTGTTTTCTCTGTCTATGGTGATAGATAGTTTTCCTGGGTATAGTAGTCTGAATTGGCATCTATGGTCTCTTAGAGTCTGCAGCACATCTTTCCAGGACTTTCTGGCTTTTAGAGTCTCCATTGAGAAGTCTAATGTGATTCTAACAGACCTGCCTTTATATGTTACTTGGTCTTTTTCTTTTGCCACTTTTAATATTCTTTCTTTTCTCTCTGTGTTTAGCATTTTGATTATTTTGTGGAGAGGGGACTTTCTTTTTTGGTCTAATCTATTTGGTGTTCTGTAAGCTTCTTATACCTTTATAGGCAAGTACTTCTTTAAGTTAGAAACATTTCTTCTATGATTTTGTTAAAAATATTTTCTGGGACTTTTGGCTGGGTATTTTCTCCTTCTTCTATTCCTATTATTCTTAGGTTTGATCCTTTTATGATGTTTTAGATTTCCTGTCTGTTTTGTGTTAGGAGTCTTTTTAGATTTAACATTTTCTTTGACCAATTAGTCTATTTCTTCTATTGTATTTCTGATGCCTGAGATTCTCTCTTCCATCTCTTGTATTCTGTTGGTGATGCTCATGTCTGCAGTTACTGTATACTTACCTAGCTATTCCATTTCCAGAATTCTCTGTTTGTGTTTTTTATGAACATAGTTGAGTAAGTGTGGTATGATTGAGCATCCTTTGGTTATATGCCCAAGAATGGTATAGCTGGGTTTCATGGCAGGTTGATTCCAAGTTTTCTGAGGGACCACCAACACTGACTTTCAAAGTGACTGTACTAGTTTGCACTCCCATCAACAGTGAAAGAGTGTCCCAACAAGGTCTAATATTTTGAAAGTTGATCTATGGTTCTAAGTTATTGGAACAGGGATGGAAAAAAATTAACATCATGAGTGTACAAGTATAAGTAATAATCAGACATAGCCATCCTGTAATGCTTTTGTGGGGACTTGAGTGTCTCCACACACTGCTCAGGACTATGCAGAAGCACTAAAGCTTTATAAAGAATATTTAGTAAAAGAGAAAAGACATTGGATCAGTGATTCAATACATCAGGTTAATAACTAGAATTTATCCCACCCTATTTCTTATCAGTATAATTCCTGAGTGTTGTGACACTGCATACCAGTGCTATCCTATCTTAACCTTAGCTGTGTTGTCACAATGTTAGAAATAAATAACTGTCCTTTCACTTTAGAAGTCTATTCTGGATGTAGATAAGGCAAAATATCTATGCTGAAAATAGGTAAGAAATTCAGTACGAGGCATTTGGACAAAATCAGGAGTGAGCATTCTTCCTCATTGCATTCTTTGTGTCCTTTATTATCTCGAATAGCTTTGCTTTTCCAAACTCTGTCTGTACTTATTAGTTCTACAGTAAATAAAGTAACTCTAAAAAAATCATCCTTTGAATATCTCCATACACTAATATCTCTAAAGTCTGGTAGGATAATCACATCAAGTATCCATCTCTGTAGACACTGTGTCTTGTGGGAGCCATATTTTTGCTACTCACACCTGCTCATTTTTTTTTCAAGCATGAGGGGAGTGAGTGAGCATTTGTAGTTTAATGAGAGGTGGAGGTACAATGAGTACAAGTGGTTTATCAGTGTCATCCTAGTTTGTTAGTCCTTCATATTTTTGTTCTACCTTCTTAGTGAATATACAATAGAAAAATGGTATATGTCTTAATTACCAAATTCAGGCAGAGTAGATTTTGCATAAATTAAGATAGTTCTGTCTCTTTTTCTTTTCCCTCTGAAGGTAGTAGCGATTATTTAGAGAAGGTGTAGAATTTCATAAACTCTTATCTGAAATCTCAGAATCTTTATCTCATAACAGAGGCAAATTTGGGATAAAGAAAATAAAAATATTTCTTAAACACATGCTATCGTCTCTCATCAGTTATTTTAGTAAAGTTTACTCTGTAATGTATTCTCTTCACTTACTAAATATCACTGGCAATGCATAATATAATTCCTGAATTATAGTTCAAAGTTTGACAGAAGTCTACCCATAAGAACCCTTCCCCGCCTCTTTTTAATGCTATAATGCATAACATGTGGCTTTCTTGGCTTAAAAAGAGACCATTAGAACGCATGTTTCTTTAATAATATGCCACAGAGAAAATGTTTCTCAAGCTATGCTTTAAGATAAAGTAATCTAATTTTGTAATTATGGATAGAGAAAGAGTTCTGTATGGTTAGCCTGACTCTAACTATCGCAATGTGATTTTCAGGGAATTGGCATAGCTTACCAACTGAGACCACAGTTATTAGATTGTTCATCTTTGGTGGGCTTTTGGTAAGATTTTAATCATGATCAACCAAAGATTATATCAAACCAACTGAACTTAAAATCAAGCATGTCTGTGTTTCCTATATTAAGTGCAATTAAAGAAAAATCATGTTTTATTCCTATGTAAATCAATAGCAATGTCTTCAAGCTGCTTGTTAGTCTATTTCCCTTAATAGTAGGGATGGAAGACTTTTTTTTTCAGTGTGAGAAGACATTGAATTTCATGGATTTGGATACTTGATCTTAATCCAGAAGACACTTTAGAATATTCTCATAGAATATTTACAGTTTCTGAAAGAAGTGTAGAGTCTCTAAGATAACTATTAAACAACTCAATATTCAAAAGATTGTAGGATTGAAAAATGTCTCTTTTTGTAAATATCTTTTTGTTGCATGAAGTAGCAAATATACAACTTAGATATTTAAGGATTTCATTTACCTTAACAAATTCTTAGACTTAAAAATCACAGGAAAAACATATTGGAAAACAAACCTGGGGTTACATTTACCCATATTAATAAAGCAATTCATGAAGACTGATTATTTCAGAATATCAGTGTATCATCCTCCTCCAATTCATGTAAAGCAATGCACTGTTTTACATATGTGTCTGTATTTTGTAACATTGTGCACATTTTCTTCCATAGCCAAACTAATGGGAACACATGAACTATGAACCAATAGCTGAGGAGCCCCCAACTGGATCAGGCCCTCTGGATAAGTGAGACAGTTGATTAGCTTTAACTGTTTGAGAGGCACCCAGGCAGTGGGACCAGGACCTGTCCTTAGTTCATGAGCTGGCTGTTTGGAACCTGGGGCCTATGCAGGGACACTTTGCTCAGCCTGGGAGGAGGGGACTGGACCTGCCTGGACTGAATCTACCAGGTTGAGCTGAATCCCCAAGGGAGTCCTTGCCCTGGAGGAGATGAGAATGGGAGGAGGGCTGGGGGGGATGTGGGGGGGGGAGGAGGGAGGACAGCTGAATCCATGACTGATATGCAAAATTAAATCAAATTATAAAATAAAAAAAAACTTCCATTTGTGGGTAACAGTATTTTAACTAATAAAAGTGCAGGCAGCAAAAGATATTCAGAGAAATACAAGAGAGTTAATGAGTCATATTTCCAATCAAGTCATAACCAACAATGTCTCCCAAGCGTAAGACTTTCAAAAACATTTCAGTAAATGAAAAATTTCCTTTCCCCACATGCATATTTACCACTATGGGATGGCTAGAAATAGCCCATTATCTGATAGATCATTTTCATGTTTCTTTGAGTGTTTAACTCTTTGCAATGCTTTTATCAAGTATATACATTTAGGCCCAAATTGCCTACTCTGGGTGTAGAACTATTTTACAACTTTTCTGAAAAATAAAATTCTGAGGACAAAAAAAATCATATGAAATATAACAGATTGTGACCAAAGGAATACATAGCCTATAATTTATAAATTAGAAGAACTGAGTTCCTTAACTAATTTTTAAGAAAGACAGCCTTAGCTCAATACTACATGCAGATTTTGCCCTTTTGTTTTATAGAATGTTATTTTGGTCGAAGTGATTGAGAGGAATTTTTTCCTATCAAGAAATTGCAGAGAATAGATCAGCTGTATATTAGAATTTCATTTTAAACTTTCCTAATTTTTGCAAAGTAACAGCAAAACATGTAAATAATTAAACATCAGGGCCAACGACAATAATACCGTGTATTTAAAGTGAAATAGCAGTAGTATCCATTGCAGATAGCCCTTTACCTGTCATATACTACTTGGTTCCATATCACGCATAAACATGCATTTAATATAACTGTATTGTGATTAGACTGTATTTTTATATATATTATATTTATTTAATTATATTTATATATAATTATATTAAGTAGGTATAACTTTTTTCTGCTATTTTTTTTATTGATTTTTTAATTTAAATTTTATTGAAAAATTCCCATTAACATATAATTATGTCATTTTCCTCATCTGTCCTCTCACCAACCCCTCCTCCATGTAGCATCCATGCAACTCCTCCTATGGCCCACCACTACCTCTGAAATTGATGGCCTATATGTGGTCATTATTGACACAGACACATACATATCTAAATTCAAACTACTGTCCATTTAATGTGATTTGTGTGTATACAATTTTGGGGATGATCACTTTGTATTGCATGAATGCTTTGACTAGTTTTAGGTCAGCATGACTTAAGTTGGAGCCATTTGGGATGATGGACTCTTAAATAACAAAATGTCTCCATAAGATTAGTCTGTAGAACAGTTTTTAAATAAGTGATTGATGAGGGAAGTCCATTGTGAGTGGTGACATTCCTGGTGGATATGTCCTGGATATATAAGAAATCAGGATGAAAAAATTATAGGGAGCAGGGTAGTGCACATTCCTCCATGGTCTCTGTATCAGTTTCTGCCTTCAGGTTCCTGCTCTGTTTGAGTAACAACTGTAGTTGGAAGATTTCCTGTGTCTCATCTGACCTGCAGTTGGGACAAATCTCTTCCATTTGTGTCCTCCAAGTAAACACAGAGAGGCTTATATTAATTATAACTGTTCAGCTATTAGCTCAGGCTTATTACTGTCTGACTCTCACACTTAAATTAACCCATAATTCGTATCCGTGTTTAGCCATGTGGCTTGGTACCTTTTCTCCTTTTCTCAGTTCTGCCTTGTCATCTTGCTTCCTCTTTTTCTGGCTGGCAACTCCTGACTCAGCCCTTTGTCTTCCTAGAATTCTCCTTGTCTACTTGGCCCACCTATATTTCCTGCCTGGCTACTGGCCAATCAGAGTATTATTTATCAATCAGTCAGAGCAACATATATTCACAGCATACAGAATGACATCTCACAGCACTTCCCCTTTTCTGTCTAATCAAAAAGGAAGATTTTAACTTTAACCTAGCAAAACTATGTATAACAAAAGAGTTATCAAGCAAGAATTACAGTTACAATAATTAGTCTGTTTGTATTTGGCAAAATTTAAAAAAACATTATATCTATCCTATATTTGTGAGTTTGTGGTTTCATATCTAACTTACCTTTTATCATAACCAAGGAAAATTATAACTATAACTGTATAGTCTTCAACCACATCAAAGACCCCAGAGAGGATATAATGTCACCTAAGTAAACAGGAAGAGCATTATAAGCAACTTCCAAAAATCTAGAATGACAGAGACAGCTGGCTTCCTGGACAGTCACCCAAAATTCCTCTGCAATGTTGGGGAATCCATCTTCAGACTATAGGCCTAGAGTTTCTCAGTTGCTTCTTCCTGTATTCTGCAGAATGTCTGGCAGTCTCCTCTCTGAAAGAGTAATCTGAAGTACCATCTATCTCATCTTGCAAAGTTCAGTTGTCACTTTCCTATGAGTCCTGCATGTCCAGTTTACACAACATACTATCAGTCAGTCAATGCAAGAGCAATTTTTTCCGCAGTGGCTAACTTTTGTCACCAAGAAAGCAAACTCCATAATGAGTTTATTCAATGCTCATCATTCTCCTTGAAGTAATTGGTGCTGCCAGGAGTAGACATGTCTCATTGTCCAGAAAAGTCTAGGTTTTTAAAACATTTTAGATGACATATTTTGTAGGGCTTTGAAGTGTTTGAAGATTACCTACCTAATTGAAATGTATTTATGTATATCTAGAAAACTTAACTAACATGACTGTAAGTTTGATTATCGTGGATGACTACTTGTTAATCTGTATTTCTTAATTATACATTACAATTTAAATGAGTTACATAAACATAATACCTTAAACGATGGTAGAAATATATATATATATATACAGTATAACAAAATTAACTTTAAATTTGTAATAAAGTAAAATCCATTGCAATGTAAAACATTTTACTCAAGTTGTTGCTTTTTAAAAGTAGACTCAATAACCTACTCTTTCATTCTGTCACATCTGTATCCTATCCCCCTTTTTTCTTTAGAAAGATATTGACTATGACCAATAACAATTTGTAACCAGTCTCTAAACAAAGACAAATGTTCATAATCCAGTTTTGGGGAATGTGGATGTAGTTTTCTAGACTACTTCCTGCTGATTGGTGGTGGTGGTAGTCTTATGGGGATCCTGAGAAAATTCAAGATAATGGTCAAGTCCTGGGAAGACTGGTTATAACCTTTGTTGATAGCTACCATCTGTTAAGGTTCAGGAGGTCTAGATTGATCAAATCTGATCCATATTAACCTGGAACAAATCCATAGCCTCTTGCTTCCTGTAAAAACAAAAGCGGAGCTTCCTTTCCAAAGCAACATATCCTGAGATCCAAATTTTGAAGTGAAGATACCTTTAAAATGCATATATTGGTTTAATTTAGTAGCCCTTATAATCAAATGTCTCTCTCTAGTTAAAAATCCCAAAGAGCTGGGCATGGTGGTACATGTCTTTAATCTTAGCACTCAGGAGGCAGAGCCAGGAGGATCTCTGTAAGTTCAAGGCCAGCCTGGTCTACAGAGTGAGATCCAGGACAGCAAGATTCAGGACAGGCTCCAAGACTACACAGAGAAACCTTGACCCGAAAAACCAAAAAAAAAAAAAAAAAATTCCCAAAGACAGTATAATCCAGACTCTGTGTGTAGAGTCCATCTTTACATGGCTTATTTTTATATTACATTTACTGTCTCCTTAAATACTTTATTGTTTCAAACTGTCTATTTCTTTGTATAACTGTCTATATTCATTTTTCCTCTCTCTTCCAAGTCTACATACATTTTTATACACACTGTAAACCATTTAAAGTCTTATTCCATCTGAATCTGCCTTATTGTGGATCTATTACTTTAAACTGCAGTGGCTAGTATAGTACTGAAGTGGCAGTCTTGGCTGCTGACTCTGCCCATCTTAGCTTTTCAACATGGCAGAGGTAATTCACTGCCAGCTCCAGGAGCCATGCTCTCTGCTGACTCTGGGAGGCAGTGGGTCTATGCCTTTATCAAAGCAGAATGTAGTCCAGAAAAAAAAATTGTTGTTGCTGTTCTTTTGTTTGTTTGTATTTTTTTGTCTCTATTAGCAAAAGCTAAATCCACACAGTGCACTGCATGGTTTGGAGAAATGTCTGTGTAACTTGGCAGGAATCTGCCATGCTATAGCTCAAGCTTGCATGCCATGAACCCACCATACTGTAGCCTGAGACATAACAAGGAAGCTGTTTTTAGCTCCATTTTAGAATCCCTTATTAAGTTCTCTCAGGTTTTAGGTGGAAACTCTTGCCACCCTGTCTTGATGCCGTTTGTAGTTGGATGTTTCTTGGGTCCCACCAAGCCCCTGCAGTCCTGTGGCCCACTTATAGAATAATCACTCAGAAGCTTATATTAATTACAATTGCTTGGTCATTAGCTCAGGCTTATTACTGACTAGCTCTTACACTTAAATCAACCCATAATTCATATCTATGTTTAGCCATGTGACTTGGTACCTTTTCTCCTTTTCTCAGTTCTGCCTTGTCATCTTGCTTCCTCTGTGTCTGGCTGGCAACTTCTGACTCAGCTCTTCCTTTTCCCAGAATTCTCCTTGTCTGCTTGCCTCACCTATACTTCCTACCTGGCTACTGGCCAATCAGCATTTTATTTACTATTATTCTTCCTTAAGATAGACTACCTGTTGGTTGAATTTGGTTTTGGTTTTGATAAGTAAGTACTTCAGTTGGAAAAATTATAAGAAAATGTTGCTATGTAAAACTTGCAAGAGGGCATGTGTTTCTAATATATGATACATGATTTGGGATGAGATATGTCAGTGGTCTACCCAGTGCAAAACTTAGCATTTTAACATGTCTGGAGATGTCTTTAAATAGTAGGCACTTTTTATATATTAATTTCCTCACACTTAGAAGCTGGAAATATAATCCTAGTTGTTGTAGTCAGAAGATTTCCTGTGTCCCAGCCTACCAGCGATGGGTACAAATCTCTCCCACTTGTGTCCCTCAAGTAAACACACAGAGGCTTATATTAGTTATAACTGCATGACCATGACTCAAGTTTTTTGCTAACTAGCTCTTATATCTTAAATTAGCCAATAACTATCAATCTATGTATTGCCACATGTTCTGTGTCTTTACCTGTGTCCTATTACATGTTGCTTCTTGGGTGGCTTGTGGGCATCTCTCCCACCTTCTTCCTGTCTCTCTCTTTGAATGTCCCACCTGCCTCTAAGCTGCCTTGCCATAGGCCAAATGGCTTTAATTATCAACCAATCAGAGCAACATATATTTGCAGCATTCAGAAAGACATCCCCCCATCAAGTTGTAACTTTGCATAAAGCAGTGTTCACTTTAAAATCCTTTTTAAAGCCTAAATGTCTTGATTAAACTGATTAACTATAGTCATATTTAAAATTTTATAAATCCTATTTATTATGGTTAATGTTTCTTGGATTCTTTCATTTCCTTCAGATTACATTTTATGAAATTTACCTAATTGACTTTAAAACACAAGTCTGTCAATGATAATTTTTGAAAAATAAACCAACAATATTCCAAAAGAGATTGAAACTTAAACTGTAAACCACAATGTGGAACAGAGCACAAACTGAAATCATAGACCCTAAATAGAATCTTCTCTAAGTTGTTAGAATGTGGAATCAAAGCTTAAGTAACCATCCCCACACCACCATCCACAGGGGGTACTAAACATCATCATCGCCTGTGCTCAGGGTGTCTAACCATGCAAAGCCTTCTGCTACAGTACATGCATAATGGTTAAATACAGTTGTCCCATTGCAGCTAGTCTAACTGATATGCCAGAGAAAGCAATTGCTAAATGATAATTCCTCTCCTCCACAAAGAGTAAAAAAAAAAAAAAAATGTTCCCTTACAGAACTAGAAGCAAAAGGTTGTAATAAATGTATTAAAATATTACAGCAACTGCCATTTCAGTTATGAACATGGAGCACTTTGGAACAAGTTGCTTTTCAATTAGAATATCCAATAACACCCACATTTAAATCTAACACCACCTACTTAGCGTCTAAAAATACACCCCACTGAGATCTATCTTACTCTTTTTACATTAAGTAATCATAAGAGAAATAGTATGCTCTGACATTGTGAAGAGTTTAAAGAGAGCTTAAAA
>CABHPQ010165331.1:7239-27660 GCA_902168405.1 Peromyscus aztecus | reverse complement strand
AGTGATTGACACTATTAAGAGGTGTGGCATTGTTGGAGTACTTATGGCCTTGTTGGAGGAAGTGCGCCACTGTGGAGGTGGGCTGTGAAGTCTCATATGTGCTCAAGCCACGCCCAGTATCTGAGTTCACTTCCTGTTTTTTCTTAATCAAGATGTAGAACTCTCAGGTCCTAGACCAGGTCTGTCTGCATGTGTAATGTCCCACTGTGGTGATAATGGGCTAAACTTCTGAAACTGTAAGTCACCCCATTAAATGTTATACTTCATAAGAGTTACTATGATCATGGTGTCTCTTCACAGCAATAGAAATCATAATTAATACAGTAGACAGTGTTCATAATTAGTTTGCTCGTTGACCACATTGTTTTGGAATGTGTTGATGGTTATGCAGTAAACTTCTCAAGGCCATACTCACTTTCCCCACCCTACCCCCACTCAAACATGGGTACTCACATAGATAGTATGACCTGGTCAGCAGATAATGTTTAGAATGTTACAGTGACTGCTTTAGCTTTCCTAAGCAAGATTGTAGTATGCCACTTCCCACAGAAAGAATGAAGGCTTTTTATTAAAATCAGAGAAGGAAACAAATATTAAGATTCAGGAACATGGTGGGATATGTTAAGAAAATTCTATCTAATGTAATTTTGATAAGAAAATGCATTGTGAGAAGCAATACCAAATGTAATCTTAATTTGCAATTTTTTTTCTTCACAAGTTGGAGTCTACTCACATTGAATAGAGGCCTTTGACTAAACGTCATGACCTGCCAATCCACTGAGGATAAATTTTTTTGATTATCATTTTCTTTACAGATAAAGAAACTCTTATTCTTTTTATGTTAAGTGTTACAAGTTTTGGAGCAGGAAATTGTTACACTGCCAATACCATCATGTAGAAAAATTCCCACCATGAGGCATCATTATGATTCTCAAACCTACTTCTAGGTTCATTTATTAGCAAATCTTTAGTTCATTTATTAGAAAATCTTTATTTGTTTTCTTTCCTTAATATTACCTTTACAAGAGTAAAATACAATAGGATCATCCAGAACATTATTCTGTTTTGTAAGATTGGGTTCTAAGATTAATATGGCATTTGAAATTTGTATGCATTATTCAATATATCACTACACCATTCTGTAGACAAGTTTCTAAACAGTCTTATTAAATAAGAAACACAGAGCCAAATACAGAGGTAATAGTCAAAGAGATCAGAGAACTAGTGAAGAGCCACGACTACCTTATCTTACCACCTCACCATTATTGCTTCCCCAGAGAGAGCTTCTTCCTGTATAACTTGTGTTTTTATTGCCTTTCTGTTCTGCCTTCTTATTGGCTCTAGGTCTACCTATATGACTTCCTCATCACTGCCTGTCTATACAGACCTCCAGGTCTCTATGGTTGGTACTGGGATTAAAGGCTTGTGTCACCATCCTTGGCTGTGTCCTTGACCACACAGAGACTCTGCCTGCCATGTGATTGGATTAAAGGCATGTGCTACCATTGCCTGACTCCTGTTTATGGCTAAGTGACCTTTGATCTCCAGGCAAACTTTATTTATTAACATACAAATAAAATTACATTTCAGTACAATTAAAATATCACCACACCATTCTTTACCTCAGTTCAGAGTACAATTTTAGTATGTTTACCAGAGTTCATCTACTCAGTAGTGAACTACATTTAAGCAGACTTTAGTTAAAAGAAATGGTTAATAACATGCTGAAAAGATTTGTATTCAGATTTTTGAGGGGAAAAAAAACTTACATTTTGGTTACTCTTAGTTTACAATTTTTGAGTTATCTGTTGACTATGTAAGTGATAGTCGTAATATTTTAAATGATTTTCAACATATTAAATATCTAAGCATAAAAAATGTTCTTGTAATTAGTTTTTTTTTTCAGTCTTTTAAAAGGTGAGCCATTGTACAGTTATATGCTGGTGTCTCTTCTTAGGTTTCAATTGCATTTTTTCAAGAAACTAACACTAAACACTTTTCCTGTGCTCATTTCCAATTATTATCTACGCTCAGTAAAATATTTGCCCATTTTGTTGGTTAGACTACTTATTTCCTTCTTAGTAATGTTTTAGAACTATTTATTCTCGGCACAAGCTTCTTTTTTTTTTAATTGTATTTTTTTGAATAATAAGTAAGAGATATTTTGAAGCCCGTATCTTGGTAATTTGTTATTTCCAAATGTTTTTCTATTTTCTACAGTGGGCAATTTTATTTTTGATAGAATTATCATCTTTGGCAAATATGTCAACCTTTAGATCTCTAATAAATCTCACATACTTAGGAATACATGTTTGAGTGAAATAACATGAACATAATTTTTCCAATAAGTGATGATAATATTTGGAAGGAGTCCAAACAAATTAGTCAACTATAATGATATAGTCAAGAAGAGTTGCCTTCAAGACAGTTGAGGTTTTATAAAATATCCTTCAGAGAAAATCTACTGCCTCATTTCTGAAAATTTTTATCATCTGGAATATTCCCATGATATAATTACTGATTCACAGTACATTTCTATAAAGAAAGAGTCGTCAAAATTTAAGGTTTTTTTCATATTTATCATTTTTATTAATGTGTATTTGTGTGTCTCTTTGTGGGTGTGTGTATCTGTGGTGGTATTGTGTTCCCCAAAATATTGTGTACTTTAATAAACTTATCTGGGGTCAGAGACAGAACAGCCACAAGATTAAACATGAGGATAGGCAGTGGTAGCATACGCCTTTAATCCTAGCATTCCAGAGACAGAAATCCCTTTGGATCTCTGTGAGTTCAAGGCCACATTGGAAACCGCCAGGCGTGGTGACACACGCCTTTAATCCCAGAAAGCAAGTCTTTAATCCCAGGGAGTGGTGGTAGAAAGGAGAAAGGTATATAAGGCGTGAGGACCAGAAACTAGAGGCATTTGCCCTGGAGAGGATTTGCCCTGGAGAGGCATTTGCCCTGGAGAAGCATTTGGGCTGGTTAAGCATTCAGGCTTCTAGCAGCAGTTCAGCTGAGACTCATTCAGATAAGAGGACATAGAGGCTTCCAGTCTGAGGAAGCAAGACCAGCTGAGGATCCAGCGAGGTGAGATAGCTGTGGCTTGTTCTATTTCTCTGACCTTCCAGCATTTACCCCAATAACTGGCTCGGGTTTGATTTTATTAATAAGAACTTTTAAGACTCATGCTACATGTATCTCATGTATGTGGGTAACACCAGAGGCCAGAAGAGTGTGTGGGAGCCCCTGCAGCTGAATTACAGGATATTGTGAGCAACCTAGTATGAGTGCTGGGAGCCTAAATCAGGTCCTCAGTAAAAGCAGTGAATGCAGTTAACTGCTGTGTCATTTTTTGAGTTACCTCCAAACTTTAACTTTCTTAAAAGCCTCCATCAAGAGCTTTTATGAAATGGATTGTCTTGAATATACCTGATAAATAACTCTTAATCTAAGCAGTTCCTTAAGTATTAATTAAATTAAAGAAGATCATTTTACTAAATGCTAAGTACACATAAACACTTTATCAAGTAATATGCTGATTAGAACTGCAATATTGACATACCCCACGAATGTTCACTTCCTGTGCTACTAGCATACTGATCAAACATTCTGCAGGTAAAGTTTTTGGATCCCTGTGATTAAATTGGGTATCTGTCTACAGAGTTTTGTAGACACTACAATTTAGGAAACCAAATCAGCTGTAACACGAGAGCACTCAAAGTATGATTGGGGTAGGACAATAAATATGATATAAAAGATGGGAAGAACTATTTATAGCAGGTCATTATACATGTATAGAGGAAATGAATGGCATCATTTATTATTATGTTTATTTAGACAACTGTCAAGTGTTGAGATAAATATATCTCATAATTATATTTTAGTGAGTCCATAATTGTGTTTTGGAAAGAAATATTTTTTTTAGTAATTTTACATCCCAATCACAGTTTCCCCTCCCTCTTCTCTTCTCATTACCCCCTCCCCACCTTCACCTCTCCTGTACCCCCATCCACCCTTCCTCCTTCTCAGTTCAGAAAGGGACAAGCCAACAAAGCATGGCGCATCAAGTTGAGGCAGGATCAAGCTCCTTCCCCTGCATCTAGTCTGGATGAGGCAACCCAGCATGGGGAGTAGGTTCTCAAAAGCCTGCTTAAGCACCAGGGACTGGTCCCGATCTCACTATTAGGAGCCCCACAAACAGACCAAGCTACACAACTGTCACACATATGCAGAGGGCATAGGTTGGTTCCATGCATGCTCCCTAGCCCTTGTTTCAATATCCATAAACTCCCACAAGCTCAGGTCAAAATTTGTTATCAAAACATTCAGAAATCCTAGTGGGAAACATGAATCAAAAAGAAAGTTTAAAGGGTAATGTAATTTGGTGTTTGATCAAGGATTCAACAGCTAAACGCATCTAAATGGATCACACAGACGATGCTAAATGAAAGATTAAAATATCAATGCAATAGTTTCTTTTGTTTTTTTTTATTTCTACAAAGTCACATAATTAACAAACGAGCTCATCAATCACTCCAAATATGAGAGAAATTCAAAAAATATTGAATTGATATGACCAAAAGTAAACAGAGAAGAAAGTGTAGCTATCTAAGTCATTGGCAATTAATTATCAGAACTTTTTTTTCTATCTAGCTTTGAAGCTCTATCAATGTCAGTTGAACCTTTAAGTTTTATTTTTAAATTGCATTCAGAGTTTGCCTTTCTTGATAGAAAATATGTCTTCATCATTAATTATTTGTTAAATTAATGTATCTACCCTTAGTTCTGAAATTCTGATTAAGAATTACAGAGTAGACTGTATACTTTGTAGTAATTATATACATATATATATATATATATATTCCTTACATTTAAAATTTAATTAACCACTAATTTCTAAGTTCTAAAGGGGGACAATTCTAATGAAAAACAGTTAGGAATGTCAGAAATCTGAAGTCTATGAAGAAGGAGACATACAGAGAAAGGAAACTATACTACTTGTCCCATCTCCACATATACAATATTTCTCTTATTATATGATAGCATGTCTGAAATCATTATCAAGATTTCAGAGACAGTGTATTTGCTGTTCAGTGTTGGAGATTAGACCCAGGGTCTCCTGCAAAGTAGGCAAGCACTTTGTCACTAAGTCATAGCCCCAACCTCAAATATTCTTGGTAGAAATAAATAAAAACTAAACTTCTGGATTCTGCTTAATCCCAACCAAAAAGCCATCATGCTCTCCACAAACAGGGTACTACCATGGTTTCAGACAGCCTACAAATTATCAGGAATGAAATTAGCTTGCTGATGAATTGAATCTGCAGTGTGTGTATGTGTGTGTGTGTGTGTGTGTGTGTGTGTGTGTGTGTGTGTGTGCATGTGTGTAGATGTGTATGTGCTATTGTGCACATGAGGGTATTAGAGAACAAGCTTGATTTTCTATTCTCAGCTCCCACCTCCTTTGAGTCAGAGTCAATTTGTTGTTCATGTCCTCGTAAGCCAAGCAAGCTGCTCTGTAAACTTCTCATGATTCTGTTCATTACCTATGATCTACTCAAAGAGGCACTGGGATTAGAGATTCGTGTTTGTATGTGTATTAAACTAAAATAGCTAATTTCACTTAATGCTTTCTTGAGTGACCAGTGGTATTGGCTTGTAATTTTTTTTATAGTATTTAGGCATTTCTCCAGATGCACAGCAAAAGCCCTTCTATATTGTCCACAGTATCGTACCAGATATATCAAATATGTTAAGAATTTTTTTAAATATCCACCATGGAAAATTGCCCCTGCTTGTTGCATAACAGATGCTAAACATTCACAATATATTCACTTATTTTTACTGGAGTGAAAAGCAAACACAAATTATGACCTCTATATGATGCATGTTTTAGAGGAAAACTGCATTTGATGTAAGTTAGGAAAAATGTATGCTGAATCATAATGAAGCAGCAAAGCGAACATTTTCTATTCTACCTACTGTTTCTGCTGCTTTCATATAGATGCTCACTTTTTGACCCAGTCACTCCCTCAGGGAGATAAAGCAGTGACCCTTGAGGATGGATAACTTTAATACACAACAGAGAATAATAATTTGTCTTTATGTGCCCTACCTTGTTTAAATTAGGAAAATTCCCACCCCTCCCTCTTCAGGATGCCTATTAATGAGAAAGTCAGAAGCATCAACGTATTATCTGGCCCCCACTAAACTCGTCAATAATTTTAATTGTGACAACTATTGTGTTAGTCAGCAGTATTGAATGGTGTCAAAGGTGTTGATATTAAACCTGTGGTATCCTCTGATGTTAAAGCTGCAATTAATAACACTGTGGTCCAAAATTTATGAGAAATCATGAACTACTTTGTTCTCTCAAAGTTGCATAAATTTGCCACAAGGATGCAAATGTAATGTTCAGGGGTTTTTAGTTTGGTTTTTAGTTATTTGGCTTTTTAAATTATCTGATTTTTTTTTTGGCTACTTTTTCAGGTGTTTCAATGCAAGACTGATTGAAAATTTCAAGAGTGTAAGATCCCTTCCTTCCAAGCTTAAATACTGTTAAATAAATCTGGGCACATGTGGTGTTTCCCAAGAGATATAACTCCCAAACAGCAGTTTATTCCCTCATGCAAAAATAATGAGTTTCAGAGTAGGGCAGCAACAAACATACTGATGTCCCTGTGTTCTCAGACACCCAGGAACACTGGAAAATGCGTATTCAATTCACACAGACACTATTTCAATGAGTGATATTTTTATCCTATATTTTAAACATTAAGACTATTCAAAAGTTTTAGATTTATGTATTTTATTTTATGTGTATGAAAGTCTTATCTGCTTCTATATACGTCTACCAACGTTTACATCTGGGCTGCAGGAAGACTGAAGAGGACATTGGATTTCTTGGGATTATGGTTACATAAGGTTAGGAATAGCATGTAGATGCTGGGAACTGCATTTCCCCCCTCTGCAAAAGATATAGGTGCTCTTAACCAGTCAGCCATAACTCCAGCCTCTATTTTAACTGTTTCAAAGAACATCAGCATAATTTACATAAATTTGCTCTGTAGATACCAGTTCTTTCTATAGGAGCTATTAAACAAAGTAAGCTAGGATTACCACAGAAACCATAATATTGGAGATAGAGGCCGACCATTACATGCACTGTTCTTGACTTCTCAGAAAAGCTGAGCATGATTCTGAAGCACCCGTACACAACCAGATATAATTTTTTTTTTTTTACTGTAAGTTCAGGTTAACTGAGACATTTACAACTTGATCCAATATCTTATTAGTACTCATTTGGAGATGGAAAAGTACATTATCCATTTGTAACATAGTGAAGAATAAAAGTGTGTTAATTAACAGTAGTTCTTGCCTCTGTAATAAGTATAAAATAGATAAACATGGTATGCAAATTGTTAAATATTTAAGCTGTATCTTCAAGAGATGACTTAGTAGCTAAGAGCAGGTACCGATCTTACAAAGGACTGAAGTTTGGCTTCCATCATCCACATCAAGGGGTTAACAACTGAGTGTAACTCCACTTTTAGGGCTTCTGAGATAACTTGACTCGTGAGTATATAGCCACAGTCACATACACATACCACATCATTAGAAATAAAGTCAACTTTGTAAAAAAAGTTCTCTTAAATTAATTTAACTTATGTATCATTAAATAAATGGAGGTTCCGTGAGAATTGATGTAAAACAACACAGAGACCATTCTCTTTTTCTGATTTTTCAAGTACGGTTTATAGAGAAGAAACTGGCCTTCTTTCATACAGCAAATCTTAGACTTTTGACTGAACTTGATTTGAATGCAAATGTCTGGAAACCTCAAAATTGTATGAATGAGAAGGTGCTATTAAGTGTTTCAGGAATGTGTTTTAAGAAATTTGTAACAATTAAAATACATTTCCTCAGAATTATTATCACTAAGTGCTTGACACTGTATGATTTCATTTTGCATGACCTCACATTAATAGCTGAAATATCCACATAAAGCAAATGTTGGCTTAAAAATGACAGAAGGAAGACATTTCATATCATATTAGCAAAGTTGGTCCTGAGTTCAGCCTATTTCATTAGTGTATATGCTAACAAATTCATAACAATTCACTTCAAGATTCAATCAGATGACCATTTGTCTGAAAAGAAATATGAATTACAAATAATTATGTATTCAAATTTGTGATAAAAAGTAAAAACTGGCAAATAAATTTAAAAGCATCTCAAAATCTCAGTATTTTATTTCGAACCTTAATAATGATATAACTTCACAAATGCTTGTTTTATTGTGTTAATTTAATCATTTGGAATGTGAAATATCAAATGTGAGAAATTGTAGATGTAACCAACCGTCTTATTAAATAAGAAACACAGAGCCAAGGTAAAGATAAAAGCCCAAGAGGTCAGAGTTAGGAGCTTACCCGCGTGCTGCTGGCTAGCTTCTTCCGCCAAGAAACCTCTCCGAAAGGGGGGCTACTTCCTGTGCGTTTGTCCTTAAATAGAGTTCTGGTTCTTCCTTCTCATTGGTCATAAACCCAACTACGTGGCTGTCTCATCACTGCCTCTCTGTACAGACCTCCAGGTCCTCTATGGTTGGTATTGAGATTAAGGGCGTGTGTCTCCAACGCACAGAGATCTACCTAGTTCTGCTTGCTGAGTACTGGGATTAAAGGCGTGCACCACCACCGCCCTGGCTTTCCCTATGGTTTGCTAAATAACTCTGACCTCTGGACAACTTTATTTATTAACATACAAATAAAATCACATTTCAGTACAAATAGAATACCACTATAAGAAATCTTCAAATAAATTATGGATTTGTTGCCTCTATTACCAGTCTCTGAATTGTTCAGAGGTTATAGCACATCCTGAGTGAGGCAACCCAGACTCAGAAAGACAAACATAGTATGTATGCACTCATAAGTGGATACTAGAGGTAAAGCAAAGGATAATCAGACTACAACCCACAGCTCCAGAGAAGCTAGGAAACAAGGAGGACCCTAAGAAGGATGTACAGATAACCTTGGGAAAGGGAATCAGAGGAAATCCCTATAAGAAAACGGGGAATGAGGGAGGGCAGTAGAGCAGAGGGGAGGAGGGATGGCATGGGAAAGCAATAAAAGAGATATATTGATAGAAGGAGACATCATGGGGATATGGAGAAACCTGGAGCTAGGGAAATTCCCAGGAACTCATAAGGATGAACCCAGAGTAGACTCCTAGCAATAGTGGTGAGGGTCTCTGAACTGGCTTACCCTGGTAATCAGATTGGTGAATGCCCTAATTGTCATCATAGAGCCTTCATCCAGTAACTAATAGATGCAGAGCTCCAGGAGTCCAGTCAAAGAGAGGGAAGAGGGCGTATATGAGCACCGGTGTAAGACCATGATGGGGAAATCTACAGAGACAACTGAACCAAACTCAAAGGAACTCACGAGCTTTAGCCTGCATGGGACCGGACTAGAGCATACTGGAGACGGTTGTGTAGCTGGGTCTGTTTGAGGCGCCCTGGCAGTGTGATCAGGATCTATCCCTGGTGCATAAGCTGGCTTTCTGGATCCCATTACCTGTCACTGGACACCTTGCTCACCCTTGACGCAGTGGGGGGAGGCTTAGTCCTACCTCAACTGAATGTACCAGGCTTAGCTGTCCCCTCATAGGAGAACTTACCCTGTTGGAGGAAGGGATGAGAGATGGGTCGAGGAGGGGGCAGGGAAGGTAGGGGAGGGGGGGTCAGGGGGGGGTCTGTGGTTGGTGTGTAAAAATGAATAAAAAAATAAAAGAGTTTCCAGCAGGTTGTATAACAACATATTACCCGAGTTTACTGACTGATCTAATGGACCTTTCTTTGCTGTTGTTTGACAAGGCCTTCTCGAGGAAGGGAGTACTGCACTGATTGACATGGAGTTCAAGCTTCTTATGCCTGCTTAAGTTCTGCACTCGAAGTAGAACTGTATGTGTTCCTTTTCCCCACTCCACTTACTTCAGTAGTGTACTTCCCTTTGACAACCTGCAGGAAAGCTTAACTTCTACACAGGCTTCATTTCTTATTCTTTCTACTAGATTTCTCCTTTTCAATGTGCTTTGATATATGGTCTATAGAGTAAAGTTTAGAATTCAAAAGCACCATTTCTACTTAGGGGCCCATAGCTTCTTTTCATGTGGTATGATAATGAGACTTTGATTTTTATTCAGTATGCAGCTCATACGAGCTTAGCCACCACATTTCCCATGATTTATTTTTGAGACTTACTATTGATATGAAGAAGTAGTGCTGTAGTACCCTAAAATGATCTTGAAAGCTTAAAATAATTTGTCTGTGGTTAAATAAAAATAAGAGACATATGGGATAAATGAGTCTTCAATACAGTTTTATGTGCATAAAAGCGTAAGATCATTCTCTTGGATCAGGAGTCTGCCAGAGCTGAGTACATTAAAATGAACATGATTTGTAAGATGTTCCTTGACTTATATGTTTATTTATTCTTCTCCTAGATAAGAGAGCAACAAATGTGCTCAAACAAGATTAGAAGACTTCCTGTAGGCTATGGGTACCCAATGAATTTTAAAAGGAATAAGAACAAAACCTGAAGCCCTAAGTGATAATCACAGACCTCCATACTTTTCTACATATGTGTGTACTTACAAATGCACTGTACAGATGGGAGAACATACATTTGTACATTAATTGGTTTGAGCTTGTTTGTGTTATGTGAAGGCAGTACAAAATCCAGAATTATGTTTCTGTATCCAAGTCCCATTTCAAAACCTCTCAAATACAGTAGATTCTTTTTCAATTGAATTTTGTGTTTATGTAAGAGTTTCTGTTATGTGCAGGTACATGTGCATGGATATGCACATGGACACCAGAAGTCAACATTGGTATTTTTCCAGAAGAGTTGGCCAGCTAGGTTTTTAAAAATACTTATTTTATTTTTTTTTATTAAAGATGTGATTGTTTATTCTTTTTAAATGATTTTTTTATTTTTATTAATGTGCATTTGTCTATGCACGTCTGTGTGAGCATGTTGTATCCCCTGGAACTGGTGTTACAGACACTTGTGAGCTGCCATGTGAGTACTGGGAATTTATTTAACCTGGGTCCTACAGAAGAGCTGGCAGTGCTCTTAACCATTGAGCCATCTCTCCAGCCCTCATGTTTTCTTACTTGGTTTTGAATGTCCTCCAATGTATTTTGATTGTATCTCCTATCCCCACTCCTCACCTTCAACTTCTTCCAGACCTCCCTATGTCCCTCACCCAACTTCATATCTTTTTTTTTTTAATTAACTCAAGGAGTTCTATAGTTACAGTTAATGCTTCTCATATGTTCATGAATATGAGGCTGCCTATTGAAGCATGGGGAAACTACCAGGGGCTACTTCCCTGAATAAAGCACTCTCTTTCATTCACCACCATCAATTGATGCTATGTTGCTGTGGGATGTTCTGTATGTTAAATGTGTTGCTCTGATTGGTTAATAAATAAAACACTGATTGGCCAGTAGCCAGGCAGGAAGTATAGGCGGGACAAGGAGAGAAGAATTCTGGGAGTGGAAGGCTGAAGCAGGGAGATACTGCCAGTTGCCGTCATGACAAGCGACATGTAAAAGATACCGGTAAGCCACAAGTCATGTGGCAACTTATTATTATAGATTAACAGAAATGGGTTAATTTAAGATATAAGAACTAGATAACAAAAAGCCTGCTGCGTCTATACAGTTTATAAACAATACAAATCTCTGTGTGACTCAGTTGGGTCTGAGCGGCTGTGGGACTGGCAGGTGAGAAAGATTTGTCCTGACTGTAGGCCAGGCAGAAAAACTCTAGCTACACTATGTCTTAAGCTCCTAGTGGAGTTTCATGAGGCCTTCCTTCATTTATGCCATAGGTTTGGTTGGATTGACCTTGTACAGTTCTTGGAGAGATAAGCAGAGACACTCTACATGACAATCACAGAGGATGCAGAAATATCGGGTTTAGGGGGATGAAGAGGTCTATTGGGAAATGATATCTTCTGGAGAGGAGAGGACAGTTGTACTCATGAAATCTTCTTGATTCTTGAGACAGGGTCTTTCCTGGTCTGAGTCTTTCTAATTCAGCAAGCTTCAAAGATCCTTTGTTGATCTCCTAAATGCTGGGGTTCCAGACCCACACCACCACATCAAACTGTTTTTGTGGGTTCCAGGCATAGAACTCATGACCCAAGACTATCACACTAGGCAGTTTACCAACTGAACAATTTCTCCAGGCCCTCTACTGGTATTCTAGTAAATTAACTTATTTAAAGTAATTTTAGAATTAGTAAAAAGCTAAACAAGACTTCTTTGTTTCCATACACTGCATGGTTTGGAGAGTGTTTTCTTTTTGCAAGTCAGGGAAGTAGTCATATCCTTAAATGACTGACTGATCCAGTGTTATTAAAGAGAATGAATACCAAATAAGAAGGCATAATTATACTGTCACTGTTAAGTATGTATGTGCACACACACACACACACACACACACACACACACATTCTCCTGCTCTCTCACATTAATAATTACTACTACTTCCTGTTGCTGGGACTATTGCTTCTTGTCTAAATAGGAAGTGATGACCCAGTTAAATCTTTGTCTTTTACACAATTATATTTCCATTTATCCACAAATATGCACTCATCAGACAGCAATGGGCTTTATTATTTAATACAACTTCTAAGAAAAGAGAGTCTAAGAATTCCAAGATGACAGTAAACCTTTTAATTTTAGTTAATTCTATAACATATCTGGTTGTAGCATTTGTAGCTGTAATAAAACATATGTTAACGCCACAATAAAACCTAAGCCCTGCTGTATCTGTCACCTAGGTCTGCAGTGGGAAACAGTGCACAAGTTATTACCTGGAGAACAGTTGTTCCTGTCTCCTGTGCAGATCCATATCATTCTCAAATTTGCATTCTCATAGAGAAGCAACAAATGTTGCTTAAATCCCATGAAGTGTGTTAATTACACAAAGCTCTGTGAAATTATGGGTGAGAGTGCCAAAAGGATTTCTGCAGCTGTATCTTGGGTCTCTTGAGCATATCTTGTCAGATTAATGTCTTTGTCACTTATATGATAACCTTAAAATTGTTTTTTTCCACTAAGTGGTATTCCCTAAACCTCAGCGATATGAGAAATCTCATCCAATGCTAAGTAGCAGATGAGTTTCTGGTTCTGTTTATATAAATAATGTTGATATCTTTAGAGAAACAAATTTAAATTCAATTTTAAAACTGAATTGGATAAGTCTATCTTATCAGTTTACTTAATTCTGCTTATTTTTTTTCTTATTTTCTTTCTATAGAGCTTGAAGGATAAAGCATGGAATAGGAAACAGTCTCACATCTTTTTTATATGATTATAAAAGAGTAACTGTTGGATATAATCCTGGACTCTGAGTAGGGAAGTTGATGATAGTTCTATGTATTCAGAGAATTGAAATGCAGAATTACTTTCCATTAAGTTTTTCTAGATTGTATCCACCTCAAAAAACCATCTGTGTGAGGATACAAAACACTTGATTTAATTTTTCTCAATGTGATTTTAAAAAATAAGCAAAATAATTGGATAAAATGCATAAAGAGGGAGGGAGAGTGTTTAACTTATGCTATTTCCTGTTTTTTTCTTTTTTTCTGTTTAATCTTGTTGGTCCCCGTTAGAGCATAGTGAATAATGCAGGATGAGTTTCCAGAATTTGAATCCCAGCTGAATTTCCAAAATTAGACAGCTTGCATGAGTTCGGAACCCACACCTCCCCACCCCCCAACTCAGTCACTTGCCACTTGATAGTTCTAAGAACTTTGACAAGTTAGTTAACAGCTCTCCTTCTCTTGGACCGTGCTTGGGATGATAATTTGCCTAGATTCCTATGGTGGCTGTGAGAAAGAGAAGCATTAAAATTACATACAGTGTTTAGACCAAGACTGGGAATACAGCCACTGCTATTGAAATGTTTTCAATCGTTATTAGCAAGAATCTTGCAGCAACAACTTTGTGTAGCAGAAATGGAAATGTTCTCCTAATTAAACTTAGTTCAATGCCTGAGAGACTGTTAGAAAGGGAGTTCAGTTCCTTATGGAAGAGAGCACTTATATGCAATATATTGAAGCGCAGCCCCCTGTAGAGGCCATTCTCCAGCCTCAGAAAGCAGCAATGTTTAGAAAATCACCCTGTGACTGGAAAGACTTCACCCCATTGGAAATCTATATCACATGTCAGACCCATCAAAGAGACAAATCTAATCCTTTTGGCTCAGAAAAATAGCTTGCAGCAGTCTACTGTACAAAGTTTACTAATATTTGGAAGAATGGTTCATTGTGGCAATCAATGTCCTGGAGACACCCAAGACCTTGACTTTAGCACATTTTCTTTGAAGCCATAAAGAGGATTACTACAGAAGCAGATACTCTGATATTTTATATATTAAGTTGCTATTTTATTTATCATTGAATTTACTCTCCTGGAAGCATACAGTACATGCTTCTTCAAGAGCCTTCTTGAAATTTTAGTTGAGAAGAATCCAGGTTTTAAAAAATAAAACAAGATTTTGGTAACAATGAAAGTGTACTTTAAAATAAAATGTGCCATAAAGAAACATACAAAGTATTGTTTAATATTCTATTATCTACCAGTTCCTCCACATCTATCCTTTCACTTGATTTTACAATTTATCCTATAAGCCGTAAAGAGCAGTGATGTTAATTTCTATATACTTAATGTAGATATGGAAGATATCTTACATGTTGACTTAACTTATATAGTCAGTGTGTAGAAGAAGAAGAAGAAAATCATCAGTCTCCATAAGCTTCTACTAAATCCCATAGCAACTATTTGAATTAAGAAATGATAGGTGAAGACAAACTGTAATTTCTAATATCCATCTTGTAGTCCTCAAAATTTTTGTCCGTTTAATATACAAAATAATTTCAGATTCATTACTTTGATTTTTTAAATGGATTCCTATAGTATTAATAACTCAGAACTTTTTGGTTTGGGAAATTCACATTACTGAGAACTATCATAATATTCTAAAGTAGAAAATAGATTTAACGAAGTGGATGGAGGACATTACAGAGAACCACAACCGGTCAAAGCAAAGAACAAGTAACCATGGAGTGTCAAGACCCAAAATGGGACATCTACTGGATTGCCTTTACTTGAAACGTTCAGAGAACATCTTAGAAGAGGGGATGAGAAATCATACACATCAGACGACCTTGAAAACTGCTGCAAAATATTAAATTCCTGTCATGACAGAGATGCTACAACCATAATTTCTCAACAGCTGTGATTGCTTACACAAGACCTGTTCAAAATCAAACCAGTCAACCTTCTGTCACGGATGAGTGAAGGGCTTAGATCATTCTACTCTTTGTTGAGAAACTACACAAGGTCAGTATAGAATCAGTTTCTTCAGGAATGTGGTACTGGTTGGTTGTCTATACTCCAATGGTCAGTCAAAGACTCATATGCTTATGGACAATACTAACTGACCACAGGGGGACACAAAGCAAGAATATGGAGGGCAGGGAAAATGCACCAGGTGTTCTAGAGAGGAATGACAGGTGTATATAATCAAAATGCATTGTATTCATGTACGAAATTTCCAAAGAATATAAAAAGTAGATAAGATGGGGAAAATAGCCTGAATATAAATAAGAACCACAAAAACCCAAGGATAAGAAAGGCAGAGAGGTTAGGCTATTTAACCCAGCTAAAGCAAAACATGGGAAAAGATTTAATTTAGAATTTACAGTGTTGAATTCATCTTCTTGTATAACATAACAGAAATGCCATTCATGTGCTGGGACTGATTCAAGAATAAACTGGCATCTAGATCAATGACAAATAGCTGGGCATGGTGGCACATGCCTTAATCCAAGAAAGCTGAGATCTCTATGAAATGGAGTACAACCTTGTCTACATAGATAGTTCTAGGACAGCCAGGGATATACATGAGACCCTCTTTCAAACAAACAAACAAGTTAAAAGAAAAGAAAAGAAAAAGCAGTGGCAAAGATCTCAACACAAGAGGAACAATAGGGATAATGAACCAAGAAGTTTAGGATTATAATCTCAAAAAAAGTAGTAGTGGTTTTAACAGCTGCTTCAGAAAATATATAGGATGGGTGTGTTTTGGGTGTAATATAATGTATTCTTGTTAAATATTATGAGGTGGCCTTGAGTGAATGAAGAAAGCATCTTACCAAAGTTTTGTTATATAGTATAGAGATTGGAACATGGCATCATTAGCATCTATGACAGACATTCTGTAATATAATCTTGAAAGGTCCTAAGTTGGAATCATCTATGCTTCTTGAGAATGCAGAACCGAGCATTTCATGCAAAGGTTCAGACTCAGGAGTTCTGGGAGGAGCAATGAGTGATTAGAAACGACAGTAACTGTGCTGTCCAAAAAGAAAGGACAGAGTGAATGAGCATTAGAGTGAGAGTTCTACTGGTGCTCACTATTGTTTAAAGAAACAGGATAAATGTGAAGCAAATAACAAAGAAATCTAATTTGGTTGTTTTTATGCAAAACATGTAACTATTTTGGAAAAAATCTTAAGGAAGACTGTATGTGTTCATGATTATGGAAATTATATTGGCACATAGTAGATTATCTTATATATATATGTATATATATATATATATATATATTTGTAAATGTATATACATGAAAAGGTGGATGTGATATGGTTATATAGAAAAAAGCTAAATCATGACATTTGTATAAGTCTTTCTAAGAATTAAGAGTGACATTTTCATTACCGTCTACATTTAAAAATTAGGTTTGATCCTCAACAACAAAGGATGTTGTTTCCAAATAAAACAATGACTACTTTCCAGTTTCTATGCTGGTGGATTATTTATATCTTAAACTCCTTTGCAAAATGTGAGACTCTTAGAATCTTTTGGAAACAGTCTAAGTTGGTAACAGGAATATTCTGTTTTGGAATGTTCTTATGGTTGACTCAAATATGCTTTCCTTGAGCAGACAATAAATTCTAACATTCTCAAACTAAATGTTTGGATTCATTTCAGAAGACAGTTATATGAGTGAAATATTTATGATTTTTAACAGTTGTGAAAAATCTTAAGAGAATGAAAAATGAGGAAACATTTTGCTTGCAATAACAAATATATTATCATAAATACTAGCAATGCAAAATTAGTATCATTGGGATATGAATATCTCCCTTGTTAATACATTAAAAGCTATCTGACTAAGGCTTGATGTCTGGACTACAATGAGATAATAATGATCTAACATCTTATAATTTATACATCTGTTAATGTTGTCTATTCCATGTCTCTTGAGGAACTAAAAATAAAAGAAAATGTGTATTAAAATAGCACTTCATTCATTTCTCCTTATTTTATATGCTATCAAATACATACTAGGTAGCATAATACATTTATAATTGGTCTAATAATAGTACATCCAACATCTTGTGAAACTATAGAATATTTCTCAGTATGCTATTTAACTGTGTGTGTGTGTGTGTGTGTGTGTGTGTGTGTGTGTGTGTAAACTAGCCTTCACTATTTCCTTGACTCATTGTATAAGAGACACACTTGTTCCATGGCCCCAGTTGCTCCTATGATACTCTATTATATTTTATTTTTCTACATAGAATATGATTATAATGTTCAGATTTCAAAATCTATACGATGGACAAACATGAAGGTAGTACAGATTACCTATGTGCTTTACTGATATCTGTAGTCAGAAGTTTTCCTGTGTCCCACCTGTCCCTCAGCTGGTCACACAAGTAAACACACAGAGGCTTATATTACTTACAAACTATATGACCTAATTGCTCGGGCTTCTTGCTAGCTAGCTCTTACAACTTAACCCATTTCTATTAATCTATGTGTCACCATGTGTTCCATGGCTTTACCTGTGTGCCATTACATGCTGCTCCCTGGACAGTGGGATGGCCTCTCCTCTCAGACTCTGCCTTTCTCTTCCTTTCTCTATCTCCCTTGGATTTTCCTGCCTAGCTCCATCCTGCCCTGCCATAGGCCAAATGGCTTTATTTATCAACCAATCAGAGCAACCCATATTCACAGAGTACAGAAAGATATTCCACAGCACATATCCTGTGGGTGAAATTATATAATCTTTTTGTAATTGGCTGACAAAATTACCAGTAGCATTGCTCTGTTTAGTGAATATGAGTCCCAAGTGCATCTGTCAGTTGTGTGCTGAGTTTTAGGTTTACCATCCAGAGAAACTTCCAATATTTTCTTTGTTATCTAATTCATAAATCCACACATTCTCCTTACTCTTTTCTCATCTAGGATGAGAAGAAGGCAAATAGCAGATAATATTTTCTTAATTTCTTAATGTTTGCATTTGTCTGAAGCAACATTTGAGAATAGTTAACTAAAATAAGAAAATTCAAAATGCAAAACCAGACACACTCAACAAAAAAGTAAGACCAAAAACATATAAATTGTAACTTTCTCTTAGATTTGTTGTATGTTTTACCTTATGAAAAATATATATCAAACATTACATATCTGATTTTCTTTTTTCTAAACACAGTTGTTAAAGTAAGTGTAGCTAGAGTTTTCCTGCCTGGCCCACAGTCATGACAAATCTCTCTCACCCACCAGTCCCGCAGCTGCTCAGACCCAACCAAGTAAACACAGAGACTTGTATTATTTATAAACTGTATGGCCATGGCAAGCTTCTAGCTAGCTGTTCTTATATCTTAAATTAACCCATTTCTATTAATCTATAAGTTGCCATGGGGCTCGTGGCTTACCAGTATCTTAACATTTTCTCAGGGTGGTGGCTGGCAGCATCTCTCTGCCTCAGCCTTCCACTTCCCAGAATTCTCTTCTCTGCTTGTCTCTCCTATACTTCCTGCCTGGCTACTGGTCAATCAGTGTTTTATTTATCAACCAATCAGAGCAACACATTTAACATACAGAACATCCCACAGCAAGTAAGTGTAAAGGAGGAAGGAGAAGTAAATATAAAACTAAGGATGTTTGATAACACTATAGAAAACAATATTGCTTGCATATTTATTACATATTACATATATATTGTACATACTTACACAATTATTTATGTAATACAATATATATGTATATATGACATATGTATAATTATACAAGTAAGTATATCTAAATATATAATAAAAATATTATATAATTGTCTAAATTTATATATATATGTATACACATATGTATTCACACACACACACTCACACACACACACACACACACACATATATGGAGAGAGAAAATAGAATTATACGTCAGAGTCACATAAATGCTTTCTGGAATAACTATAGATTAGCTAACAACATCCCATGTGCCATGCATGGGAAACCTTCCTTGGAGCTGTTGCTCAGGGAAGCTCAAAAGACTGCCTAAATATTAGGCTGTTGCTGTTTCCCTTGGTTGTTTCCTAGAACTTGAAGGTAAGCACTTTTGCTGAAGAAACCTCACACATCAGATACAGGACTTGAAGGAATGGAGCTAGAACCCACCTGGAAGCATCCTAAGGAATAGCTTTCACAACAATGAAGATGCTATGCAAGATGCCAAGTGAGAAAATTAATCAAATATTCTATCCAGCTGAAAAGTGTGTGGACCACAACAAATGCCCAGCCAATCAAGATACACCAGACAGTGGAACAGTGACATTTTATCTGGGAGTAACTAAAAGCTGTATACTTGATCTTAAGGGCTGCTCAATAGAAGGAAATTCCTCTTACTGTAAACCTAGCCAACCAGTGTGGGCTACGAAGGTCATAGACCATAGAGGAGAACCTACTACTATCATTAGCTCAAACCAATACAATTTCTAACTGTATTCAAAATAATTATCCTTACACCCACAAATAAGTACAATGTTCATCCTTCTTAAAAGAATCTTTAAAAGAAATATAAAGGTTATTACAAAGCTCCACAACTTTTCTTTTATTTATGTATTTATTTATTTATTTATTTATTTATTTATTTATTTATTTATTTATTTTGGTTTTTTGAGACAAGGTTTCTCTGTGTAGCTTTGCGCCTCTCCTGGAGCTCACTTGGTAGCCCAGGCTGGCCTCGAACTCACAGAGACCCGCCTGGCTCTGCCTCCCGAGTGCTGGCGTGCGCCACCAACGCCCAGCAACTTTTCAAAATGTAGAGAATAAGTGGCTGTGTGGTGGCCAGACCCAATAGATAGATGGAAAATTCAGCCCCTACATCTAAGGCTGAGGGAAAATCATGGAAGTGGGCACAGATCCTGTCACACAGGGGGCCAGGGTTTCTACTGCAAGTGAGAAATTTCTAGACAGGACAGGTAATCTACAGCTCTGAAATCTCAGCAATATGGTTGCCTAAGCAAGCCCTGCAGGTGATAACTACCATTTACA
>CABHPQ010165330.1:1046-42559 GCA_902168405.1 Peromyscus aztecus | reverse complement strand
GACCACTTGGGGTTTATAGAGAGTGTTTCACTAAGTACTCATAAAAGTATATTGAGAATATATCTCAATTGCAACCATCACTCTGTAGCTAAAATCTTTTGGGTAAACAAAGTACTCTAAACAGACTGAATTAACTTTTAATGGATTGAAAGAACTCCAGAGGTTAGCCTTCCTCATACAGCTGATTCTCAGAAATGCTGCTAGTGTTGAACTGTCCTAAGAGATCTGTCATCATCACATGTACATGAGTGGAGAGGCAAACATCCTTAATGCTTTTTCTGTGCTCTCCCGAATTAACCTTCAATACTTATCTTTCAGATGTTTGCCACTAAATGCTGTAGTGCATGTATATTTTATTCACTCTGTTTATACATGGACAGACTCATTTGCTGAAAAGATACATGAATGCACACTATATGCCTGAACACCAAGAACTTAGCAATTAAAAAGACAAACTTATTGTTAATAAACTTATATGACTACATTTTCTCAGTTATCAAAATGTTTAAGTGCATCTCTTAGGGTAAAGAAAACTTCTTTGCACATTTTAAGCCCATATTAATTTAATACATAAATAAAAACTTTACAAAATTACTGACATAATAAAGAGATGGAAGATAAGTGTTGACTGTTTAATAAATGTAAGCACAGGATGCAAAACATGCACACAGAGAGATGTGTGTGTGTGTGTGTGTGTGTGTGTGTGTGTGTGTGTGTGTGTGTGTGTGTTCTTCTGGTTCTTTACATCATGTGCTATCGTGTCCTGACTCGCTTTATTTACAACAGCTCATATAAGCCCTCAAATCTTGGTTCTATTTTTCTAACTTGTCTTATCCTCAGTTTTTTTTTTTTAATTTTTAACATTTCCTTGCCTTCCATTGTAGAAGCACAAACATAAATCTGTTTATTTACATCTTGGTGGATTAGAAATGGCAAAGGATGTATGGATGTTTGCTATTTACTTTTGTGCTGTGTTTCCAAAGGCTGGGAACCTGAGCTTGACTATGGCCCATAATGCTGCTTACCAGTGGTGCACAGGTTCTCCCACAAGGCCTCACTTCTTAAGGGTGACACTTTTTCCTGAATCAGCATATCCAGCTGGAAACCCAGCTTACACACGTGAGTCTGTGGGAGGTATATACATTCAAACCACAGCACCCAGAAAACAGCACTCTCCCTGGGACCTCCTCTATGGTTAAAATAATTTAAATAGGCCTACTATCCCTAAGATGGGATGTTTTTGGTTTTTTATTAATTAAATGGGTTCCAAATTTGCATTTGATATATTATTTGGTTGACTCTAAAAGTGCTAAACCATTGAGCATTTCCTGAATGAGCACACACTTTCGTCTTGAAAAATTATTTTTTAACATTTATTTAATATTTCTAAATCATTTTATTATATAAAAGTTCAATTATTCAAACAAGACCAAGATCTTCCTTTCATATGACACATACATTTATATGATATGATATGTATCTATGTGTGTGTACACCTATATATTAATATATATTTGAGTATATATTGTAAGTAGATTACAGGGTAGAAATGGAAATGGCAAATGATCAGTTTAGAAAGTGTATAAACGTATTGCTCAGTCACATGAAGGAACTAAGGTAAAGAGTTCTTGGGCTGAGTAATGGCTTGTGGTTAGAAGTGCAAGCATCTTTCTTATTGTTGCTGTGACTTTCCTATTATTCTCCAACTTGTATGCTTCAGTGCAGGCTTCTTATCAACATCCCAAGTAAGCAGGAAGATGAGTGAAGAGGAACAGTAAGAAAAGCTCAGAGAGATGGACTACAGACTTTCACATAGCATTTCCTCATGCAATTTGTTAGACAAATGTTTAGTCATTTGATTTCACCTTACAGCGAGGAAGATTGGAAAAGGATCTTTGAATTATTATTATTATTATTATTATTATTATTATTATTATTATTTTGGAAAACCCTCAGCTGTCCTTGCTCAAGGTGATCTTCATATCGCTACTTTCTGCATATTAAGGTTATGGGAATGTGTTATCCTGCCAGGCTTGGAAAGGGTGTTGGGCTAGAGAGATGGCTCAATGGTTAAGAACATCTTTTTGCTTTTCCAATGACAGATGACCAGAGTTCAATTCCTTGTACCCACACTGGGTAGCTCTCTATGGCTTGTAACTCTACATTCAAGGGATCTGATGCTTGTTCTCCTCTCCGTGGGTACGTGCATACACACACACACACACACACACACACACACACACACACATACACACACACACACACACACACACACACACATGAAAATATGAACAAAGAAGATGGTATTAATGTTCACTTTTTTAAAACATAATCCAGACAAAGGGAGGGAGGATATTTGTGCAAAGTGCTGCCTGTACATGTTACTTGAGAACTATCAGAAAAGGAAAGTATTTGTAGATAATTCCCTAGACCAGTTGCTTTATGACAGTTGAGAAAATACATTTGTAGTGCTGAAATGGATCACAAAGCCACTTAAGAAATGATGTCCATTTACACAAATGAAAAATGCACTTGAGTAAGGCTTTGGAATAGGAGGCTAAGGAATTCTCATTTTTAACTTACATATTAATTGTATTTTTCCTAGGATTAATTAGGGAATTTATAATAAACTTTATCTTTTTTCAGAATCAAGAATATTTGGATTGTATAAGAACATAAATAATCATGGTCAGCGTGTACTGACCCTTTGTACAGATGAGTACTCCCTGGACATGTTTTATCTCATTTTATCCTCACAAGGACAGCAGCAGTTTAGCACTTGGTCTTTTGTAGAGTCAAGATCATGATCAACAGAGAAACCAAGTACATTGTTTGCATCCACAGGGCAGGAGAATGCTAAAGCAGGGACTGGCCTCAGAAGGCAAACTGTAAAGCCCTTGTTCCTGACCACTCAGGATGCAGTCTATGATTCATTGTCACATAAGGACAGGCAGGGTGCCAAGAGGTGGTCATTAACTCTGTTTCTCCCTCATCTGTTCATTCTGCCTCTGTTTTCAATGTATCTTCTGGAAACTGCTGGAACAATGTTCTGAAGACTGTAGGCCTATCTCCACCTCTAACTCTGAAGAAGGCCTTGGACAGCATGTCTCAATCTCTGGTTCTCACGTGCATTTTCTCCTCCCAGATATACATTGCTTACAACCTGAAAACCTCACTTCCTGAAGCTACAGAAACACATATAAGTCAGACTCTTCCTTTACTGGATTAGAGCCTGTCGTTTTGTGATTCCAGAGTATTCTAAACACCACATTCAGTGTCATGGACTGAACAATTACTGGACCTATGATAAATAGGTAGCCATTTTTTTTGGATTAGCTAGAAGACAGCCTATAAGTCATTCTAATGTATATAATATATAAATATACATTATATAAAGATATTATATATATATATATATATATAGAGAGAGAGAGAGAGAGAGGAGAGAAAGGGAGAGAAATGTTAATTCTATAAGTTTCATTACTCTAGAGAACCCTAATACAAGTGGTGAGATATCTGCCACTTCTAGGAGTTATCTACAGAATGATTGTTACACACGGTAATATCCGATTTAGTATGCCCACACTTTACCAAGGCCACTTGTTGGTTTCTTTCACTGGGGCCCTCGATGTGGTTCATTGTTCTATGGCATGTTTCTTTTTTATGGCTTAGGAGCTAAAATAATAAGACTGAGCCTAATACAAGCCAGATTCATTTTGCTAAAACAAAGTGATTATTTTGTTTGACACTTGTTCCTGCAGCCCAGAGATGATTCTAATGACCTCCAGGAACTTTCCAGGGGCTAGGTCGCAGAACTGCAAGTCATGCTCAGTATGCTGAGTCACTTTGACCAGTGGAGCGTGGCTATTGGATCACTCCTCTCTAGGTGACCTGAAGGAAGATCTGCATTTTACTAGAGAAAGGAAACATTCATTCTTACAAACAGGACATCTAAGAATGCATTGCTGTAGCAGCAATGCTATGCTCAGGTGTAATAAAACTGATGAGCCCATATAATAAAATTTATGGAAGCGGAGTGAATTCAATTTATTTGAATATGCTCAGTTATGTTTTTGTTTATTCCCATAGCAGATGTTTAATTTACAAACCAGGCAATTACAACAGCTCTTCCAAACAAATAAGAGCAGATTAGTCAAACGTTCACATCAATTTTTATGTTTATCATTAGTTTTATGAAGTGTCATGAATATTCAGTGGTAAGAAAAACTATCATTATGGTACCTGGAAAACCTCAAAATGATGGTTTGCATCTCTAAATGCTTTTTCTCCTTTTTGATAAAGCTATTAATGTGTGTTGTCTCTTATTATGAGTTGAGCTTGCGGGCTGCAATGGAAAAAAGCACTCATTTTCTCTAGAGAGCCTGTGCATTCTCATCCACACACTGAAGCCATTTTTGTGAGAAGTACATGAAAGTGTAATGAAGTTCATATTTTGATTTTTAGTGAGAAGATGAAAGCAGTTTTGTGCTTTTTGGAAAATTACCATGTGGAATTTTTCTTTGCTTTTATAAAATATTAATTTTACTGAAAAACGGTTTGCCATGCATATTTTACTCAGACACATCAGCTTCCTCGTCTTTGAAATACATTTTGCTATCCCAGAGGAAACTTTTACTTCCCCAAATAACAGATTCTCTGTAGCTTGTGACTGTGAACCTGTAGATAGAAAGTCTCCATGTGAGGCAGTCGATGAGGGACGCCTTTACACAGCAGGGTTTATTTGTCTTGGCTGTGCTTAAGCTGTCGGAATAAAAAGACTATAGTTCTAATACGAACCAGTGAAACTGCAGGCCATTGTCCATAAACAAGAAAGACCTGTTTCCAACCTGGCTACTTTTCAATGGATTGCACTTTGCAAGCTCTGCCCTAAAAGCAGTGAAATGTCCTCAATATCCTAACCAAATTCCCTTATGCATTCCCCCATTCACTGTAATGGCAGATTTCTTGTCGTTAATCGACATTCAGACTGAACAGATAGCTGGCAGACCAGCATGTTCAAATAGCTGTAGAGGGAATAGCTTCAGCAGAGTTATTTTCAATGTAAGTCATGCTAAAAGTTAAAGAGACACAACCTGGTGGAAGTCACTTTTCTGTTGTGAAAGATTCTTTGAATGTAACATTATCTTTTTCTCTCCAACACACTTTTTGCAAAACAGCTCAAGCATTATCTGTTTCATTGTTACTTGTTATAATATGACTCTCCCAAAAGCGTTACCATCAAAATACTTTATATGGCACCAGGGTTTCAAAATATATACCAATTTAATGTATAGTCATCTCCTATTTTTGGAATTTCTAAAAGCATTAGTTATTTTAAATTCAATGTTTAACCCAAATTTATATTTCCTATCATGTCTTCCTTCCTTTAGTTTATATATATATATATATATATATATATCTTTTTATTTTTATGTGGGCTTGTTTTAAAATAAAACTATTCCAATTGTCTCGTTTTTGTGGGGGATACTAACATTTTTGATGCAATATTTTTCTTTTAAAATTGACTTTAGACATAATAATGTCAGTGTTATAACGTGGTGTAGGGAGAAAAAAGTTAACATCATCCTTCAGCAAGGAGATACTGAGTCACTGGCCTCAATCTCACTTTACTATTCAGTAAAAGCAATAGCATTTCCAGAAGTAACATAATACTCGCCAGTAGTAAAACAAACTTCTGAAGAAGAGACCAACAGGCATCTGGACAGATAGAGAGGTTGATAAATGAGTACACACAGAATGCTGCTAGCTGATCCTCCTGGAAATCCTAGAGATCAAGATAAGGCATATCCTAAGTTTTGGAAAGTTTTTACAAAATGTGTATGACTAGCTGGCTTTGACATGGAGATTCGCAATTAAAAGCTAACAAGATTCTGGTAGTCTTCCACAGCAGGCTCTTAAAAGTACACAAAGATTCTGCAAACTATAGGATAAGTCTTCACTCTCCAAGTGCAGGAGAAGCAGAGAGTGAGATATCAAGCCACTTCTTATTGTGTCAGTTGCTATCTGATTTTTTTAAATGTGATCATTTTAAAAGGTGTTGGGATGTTACAATAATGGCATGGGTAAGATTCTTGGTACATACAAAAAGCATGTTATGCCAAAAAGTAATATCAGACTATTTGAGAAAGGTTCTGTGGTCATGCACAAATAAAATGAAGTGGAGGTCAGATGATGGAATGAAATGCTCTGTTATGGAGTGGTTATCTGAAAGGAGGCTTGCATGGTTCAGGGAGGACCATCTGCTTGAAAGGATACCTCCATGATCTAGTGTCTGTTCAGGAAATCAGTGACCTCACAGAATTCATAAGCTCCAGGATAGCTCAAGTCCCCCTGTCCTCAGGTGTGAAGAAAAGACAATGTTCATAGGCCTTGATACTTTGGATCATACAGCCAAGAAAGACCTGAGGTACATGATAGCTGCAAAAGGTGTTGATTCTGCTTTGTCTTTCTAAACACAGAAGCCCGAAGATTGAAAGACTCAAGTCAGGTCAAAACGGTAATGGACTGAAAAGATCAGCACATTGTACTTTACTTTTTTTAGGTGACAGTTCTGTTTTTGGAGCTGTGGTTGAGTGTAATCTCACCTCAACCTTATATATGTGGCATACAGAGTATGTCAGAGTGGGGAGGACTGCCCCAAGGAGTTCCCCAAGTCTTTCAAGGACTTTCAGTGGGGAATTGTCTTTGTATTATATGGCAACACAACCTTATACTAATTGTAATGGAAAATTAAGAACCTTAATATTTGGAGTAGAAAATCTAATGTTGTTATAACTTTTGGGTGTCCTCTTTCCTTTATTAATATTCTAACAGTTTACTTTAGTGTTTCTGGATAATTTTGATTTAAAGGCTACTTTTTCAGTTATCAGAATAACTGTGCCTGCTCTTTACACCTTCCACTTACTTTATAGATTGATTGATTTTGGGCTCTGACCCAGTCTATATCCTAGGCAGTAAGGTGTCTACACAAACATTAACCAGTCAAGTGGTCTGTGTATCCCCATTGGCTAATTGAGGTCATTTATATTTAAGATTATTAGGAGGTAGTTACTAATTTCTATAGTTTTCTTGACAGTTTTCTAGGTTGCTGGATTGTTGTTCATTCTTTGCTCTATTAGTGATAGAGGTTTGTTGGATTGTTGTGTGGACCTGATAGAAACCTTCCTATTTCTCCTTTGCTCATTATTAAAAATATATAAGTGCAATTTAGTTCTTCTTTCTGATATAGTAAATTTAGGATGTAAAAATCACTACAAGTACCTAACAAAACCTTGGCATAGTGGAAAGTGTCAATATTTTTGTGCTTTACAATACAATTGAACTATTTTCTGTTGTTTTGACAAGATCTCACTAGTCACCCAAGATGGTCTGAAATTTACTCTGAAGAACAAGCTGGCATCATACTTAGAACCCTATTTCACCTATGAGACTTCAGGGCTACGATGCATCATTTAGGGTGGTATCATTTCCTGTAAAGTCATTGTTGACTTCCAGTAGTAACATTTTAGGGGAGGGGATAGCTTAGTAGGTATAGGTGCCTGTCACGAAGGCTAACTACCTGAGTCTTACCACTCCACATACTATAAATAAATAAGTAAATAATAAATAAATAAATAGAAAATAAAGAAAGAAAATGTAATGAACAATTTTAAAAGTGATATTTTAGCTAATTTTCTTTACATGTGTATCAAAGAAAAATAATTATTTTGTATGCTTATGAGGTAAAAAACGTTTTTGCTAATAGAGTTTAAAAGTAAAAAAAAGTATTTACTTTTTATTTACTCATTCCTAAAAATGGACATCAACAACAGCTTTAAAGTTGTGGGTTAGAAAGAATGTGAACTGAACCTGGGGTATGACTTGGAATTCTAGCTTTGGGGAGTAGATGCAGAAAGATGAGGAGTTCAAGACTATCCTCAGCTACATAGTGAGTTTGAAGCCAGGCTGAGATAATCAACACCCTATTTCAAAATAATAATAATAATAATAATGAACTGAAAAGTAAATAGAAAAACATTGAACAGAAAATGGACTACAATCAGGTAAGATAATTTTTAATTCTTCCTTACATTTATTTTCTCTAAAATTGATTGTTATGATACTTACAGTTCTCATTTTTTAGGTAAATAATGTATGTAAGCATTAATTCTCATTTAACTTAGCTTTCTGTATTTAAAAAACATCATGGAAAATGTCCAAGCCAAAGTGGATGGTGTGAAAAAGGGACTCATGACATGACAGTTGGGGTAGCGAAGTTGCTGAGTCTTAGTTTCCATGTCTACATAGCAGAGGGGAAAAAAGTCAGGAATCTAATGATCAAAACTAAATCCATAACTTAACTATAAACACAATTACTTTTTGTATTTGAGTCCCATTTTGAGTATCATAAAATCTATTTATGGTTATATCTTAGCAATACCTTCAATGGTTTATTAGATGCCACAGATAACGATATGTGGAAATTAAAACATAAAACCACATAATAGCTAAGAGGCACTGTGGACAGTGCCTTTGGGTAGGTGGTTATTAGCTGTATAGGAAAGCAGGCAGAACAAGCCGTGAAGAACAAGAGAGCAAACAGCATTCCTTCTCTCAATTCAATTCTTGCCTCCAGGTTTCTGCCTTGAACCCTGCTTTGGCATCCCTAAGTGATGGACAACCGGCTGAAATAATCTTTCCTCCCAAATCTGCTTTGGGTCATGGTCTTTATCACAGTTATATAAAGCAAACTAGGACACTCAGGAAGTCTAATTTGTGCTGCCTAAATAATCTTGGATGCTGGGCCTTTTACTGTAGTGTTATGAACCTACCAGAGGTCATGATCCTAAAGAACACTGACACTCTCTCTCCCAGCAGTTCTTAACTACCAATAACTCCTCCACTAGGGCTGCAAGTTCACACCCCACCCCTCCTCCATGTTACAATTTTCTCTGACTTAAGCTTAGAAAAATTTTGAATACACCTGCTTAGTAAGCAGAAGGCATTATAATAAAATACAAATGATATCTTTTATGTCAATGATATTATTAAGATTTTGAACTGGCCTTGTGTTATAACAATTCTGATTAAGTCAACTTGCTGACACTATTAATTTGTTTCTCAATAACACTTATTTTATTTTTTAATTTAATTTTGATTTTTTTTGTAATTTCATATATGAGTACTGTATTTGCATCATTTCCATTTCATCTCTCCAACTTCTACCGTGCCCCACTTATGACTTCACACACATATGTGTTTATATATATGTAATGTGTATGTATTTATGAAAATATATGTATTGTATAAACACACGTACACATATATGCTCATACACACACAAACACACACATATGCATATACACATATCTACTGAGCTCATTTATTGTTGCACTTAGGTGAATATGATCCAGTTTGACCAGTTGGAACTGGAAAACCTATCAGTAGTATTCTCCCTGGAAAAAATTGATTCTTATTTGAGTGTCTATATCTCTTCATCTAGGGGTAGAGTCTTGTCAGATTTCCTCTACCTGGGTTGGCAGGTCAGCTGGCATTGTTACTACGCAGGTCTTGTTCAAGCAACAACACTGCTGTGATTTCATGGGCACTCCCTTCCTACTATGTCTGGCAGACACTATCTAGTAAGAGGTATAGTGGTTCTTTGGCTTTTAAAAATCTTTCTGTCTCATTTTCAAAATGTTCCCTGAGCCTTATGGATTGAGCCTGCACAGTGCATTTACCAATTACAACTTGTAATGACCCAAAGTAACTTTTCCTGAGCATTTTGAAAAGTTATGGATCTCTGTAGCAAAATCCCCCCTGCTGTAAAAGAAGCTTCTTGGATGAGGTGAAGAGCTACGTTTATCTGGGATTATAAGGAAAAGTATTTAGAACACAATTAGAAATTATATTTGTTTAGGAAAATGGCAGTAATAGATTCTCATCCAGGGTATCTTACCTCTCCAACCACGGGTAGTAGGCCATGTTTACAGTAAACAGATATGCATTCCCTCCTAATGAGTGAGCTGTGAGATCAATTAGACAGCTATCAGTTACCTGCAATATATTAAGTGCCACAATTGTCACTTTGAAAATATCTATCCATGTTGGTCATTGTGGTGGTTCATAGGCTTTACAACTTGGTATGGCTATGTTCTGTCAAAGTATTTTTTATTTATTTAGTACTTACTTCTTTTTATTTAAGTTTATACACACACACACACACACACACACACACACACACACACACACACACGACATCAGTTTCCCCTCCTTTCACTCCCTCCAGTTCCCTGACCCCATCTTCCCTCTCCCCCAAATCTGCTCCTCCTCGGTTTCCCTTCGGAAAAGAGCAGGCCTCCAGGGATAGAAACTCAACACTGTATAACAAGTCACAATAAGATTAACCACAGACCCTCCTATCAGAACTGGGTGAGGTAACCCTGTAGGAGAAAAAGGGTCCAAAAACTAGGTGAAAGAGTCAGAGAAACCCCCACTCAAACTTTTAGGAGTCCCACAAAAACACCAAGCTAACAACCATAACATATTTGCAGAGGACCTAGCACAGACTCATACAGGCTTCATAATTGATGCTTTGGTTTCTTGGAGCGCCTAGGACCCCTGCTTAGTTGATTTTGTGGGCCCTGTTCTACTGCTGTCCTTACCCCTCTGGCTGTTACAATTCTTTTTTCCCCTCTTTCATGGTGTTCCCACCTGTCCCCAGTTGACCACAAAATCTATTCTATTTCCTCTTCCCAGGGAGATCCATGAGTCTCCCTTTATAGCTTTCCTTGTTATTTATCCTTTCTGGGTCTGTAGATAATAGCATGATTATCATCTGCTTATAGATAGTATCTACTTATAAGTGAGTACATACTATCATGTGTGTCCTTCTGAGACTAGGTTGCCACACTCAGGATGATTTTTTTTAGTTCCATCCATTTGCTTGCAAATTTCATGATGTCATTTTTTAAACAACTGAATAAAACTACATAGTGTAATTGTACAATATTTTCTTTATCCATTGGTGAGTTGAGGGACACCTAGGTTATTTTCTGTGTCTGGCTATAATGAATAAAACTATAATGAACATAGCTGAGCAAGTGTCCTTGTGGTAGGATGGAGCATATTTTGGGTATATGCCCAAGAATGGTATTGCTGGGTCTTGAGGTAGATAAATTCAAAATTTTCTGAGGAACCACCTTTTTGATTTCCACAGTGGCAGTACATGTTTGAACTCCTATCAGCAATGGAGGAGTGTTCCCCTTGCTCCACATCCTTTTCAGCATGAGCTGTCAATTTTATTATTGATCTTAGCCATTCTGAATTGTCTAAGATGCAATCTCAAAGAAGTTTTGCATTTTCCTGATGGCTAAAGATGTAAATCTCTGAAGAAAGTAATTAAAGAATATTTGAGAAGATGGAAAGATCTCCCATGCTCATGGATCAATAGGATCAACATAGTAAAAATGGTCAGCTTACCAAAAGCAATCTACAGATTCTATGAAATCTCCATCAAAATTCCAACACAATTATTTACAGACATTGAAAGTAAAATACTCAGCTTCACATGGTAAAACAAAAAAACCCAGGATAGCAAAAACAATTCTGAGCAATAAAGGAAAATTTGGAGGTATCACCGTCCTTGAGTTTAAACTGTACTACAGAGCTATAGTAATAAAAGCAATATGGTATTGACATAAAAAAAAGACATGTCAACCAATGGAATTGAATTGAAGACCCAGATATATATTCACATACCTATGGACACATGATCTTTGAGAAAAAAAAAAAGCCAGAAAGACAAAATGGGAAAAAAAGCATCTTCAACAAATGGTGCTGGTTTAACTGGATGTCTGCATGTAGAAGAATGTAAATAGATCCACATTTATCACCCTGCACAAAACTCAACTCCAAATAAATCAAAGTCCTCAACATAAAACCAGATATATTGAACCTGATAGAAGAGAAAGTGGAGAATAGCCTTGAATACATTGGTACAGGAGACAACTTCCTGAACTCCAATAGCACAGAGACTAAGATCAACAATTAATAAATGAGACCCCATGAAACTGAAAAGCTTCTGTAAGGCAAAGAACACCATCAAAAGAAAGAAACAGTAGCCCACAGAATGGGAAAAGATTTTCACCAACTCCACATCTGACAGAGGGCTAATATCCAAAATATATAAAGAACTCAAGAAACTGGACGTCAATAAACCAAATAATCCAATTAAAAAATGGGGTGCATATCTAAACAGAGAGTTCTCAATAAAATAAACTCAATGGCTGAGAAACACTTAAATAAATGTTCAACATCATTAGTTATTAAGGAAATGCAAATCAAAACCACTTTGTTGAATTTTTATATTTATACATTTCATTAGTTCTTTGAAAATTTCACATTTTCTGTACCATACTTTGGTTATATAAATACTATCACTTCTTGAGATCTACTCTGCTTTTTCCTATCCATCAAACTTCATGTCCTTTAATAAAAAAAATTACAGACCAATTTGTGCTGCCCAAAATACTCTCAAATGTGTGGTCTTCTAAAGGAGCATCCTTAACTTACCCAGAGCCATACTCTTAGAGAAAACTGACACTTTCTTTCCCAGCAGCTAATAATTACCAATGGCTTCATAATTTAAGGTGCAATTTCATGACCAACTCCCATATCCATACTGGAACTTGTTCTGGCTTGGGGTTACACAGGTGTTGCTCATGCTATCACAACTATTGTGAGCTGTAAGTTCACATGTGCAGCTACCCTACTATGTTCAGAAGATGTTTCTTTGTAGTCATCCAGGGAGATATTTCTCTCAAAAATACATGCATGCCTTTTATTGACATAGACAAAGATACATTTTGCTGAGAATTGTTATATAGTTGTTAGACAATAAAAGTTTGAGCAGAATAAGATGCTAGTGGCCATAAGAATATACAGCAGATGACAACTAATATCCAACAGGTTGACCCACCAGATGAATAATTCCCTGATGAGGAGCCCCCCACTAGGCATGGATCATGGGGTTACAGACTATGAATACTGTTTGCTTTTGTCTGTAATTTTCTCATGTGTTACTACAATTCAGTCTGGATTGATAGTGTGTTTTCTCCATGAATATACTGAGCACATTTTTCTGTGGATTGTCAGGAAGATGATTTCTCCTTAAGCTGTATAATTTTGATAAATATAAAATATACTAGGAAATGCTCCATAACTAGATCTATTTACTGTTCCACGAGGATTGTAAGACACTTAGGCCCAGTTTTGTATCAATTGCTCAGGCGGACCCAAGAAGAACCACAGTACCTCCCCAGTTCAAGACAATCACATACAACTAGCTGATTTAAAAATCTCAGAGCAAATTCAAAGTAGATTAGTTGCTTCTGAAAATGAATCATACAAGGACAGATTTCCAGGTGTCTGGTTGTTGAACCAAGGTCAGGCATAAAGCAACTTTTGTGCCAGTTCACCGCTTGGCCTGCTAAACTCTGGGTGATAACATTAAAGACATAACTCCTTACACAAATTCCTCAGTAACTTTCTGCACGAACTTCTAATCTCAGTTTCATGATACAAGACTCAAGGTTCAGCCAACTAACTGTTTATATTTAGGTTCTGGGATGCTTTTAAGGTCACTGTCCCTTGAGAAAGTGCAGTGCACCCCAGTGCTATCTGTGTTCCACCCTCACTTTACAGCCTGCACACCAGGCAGCCTGGCTGACAGCAGAACATTGCCATGGTTACTTTGTCCAGCCACACCCACTGCCCGAGCAGTGTAATAATCCAAGCCTGAGAAAAACCAACACTTTTAAATGGTTAGAGTTTTTTATCACACTTAGAAATATAGAATACAATGCACAATTTCTCTATTTTTAAGCTCCCCAATACTTTAACTTTTTAGCCCCCTTTATGGGTTATCTCCTAAGCAAGAGAGCAAAATTGCTGACTCTTTCCTCACAGCTGCAGCTGCCACACTAACCAGAAATAAATAAATAAAACACTTAGTTTAATAATATTCCATAGTGTACCTCTACCACATATTCATTATTCATTCATCCATCAGAATATAGACATCTAAGTTGTTTCCATTCTCTGATGATTATGAATAAACAACGAAAATGGATGAGCATGTATCTTTGTAGCAGGATGTAGAGTCCTTTGGGCATGTTCTCAAGACTTACCAATCATTTAGATTACTCACAGATATCAGGAAACCAGTGAGGAGTGATCTGGCCAGGTGGTTGCTTCCAAATGACAGGAAAGAACACAGTAAAGTAGAAAGGAAAGGAGAATGATGGTAAAACAAAGATTAAGTGGAGTGGAAGACGGAAGACAAGGTAGAGTACGGAATATGGAGAGGGACACTAACACAAAAGGCCTTTTGAAAAAGTCGCACAAAATCTTTCAACAGTGCAATCTTCCTAAAATCTAGACATATACATTTATTAAAATACTTTAAATGAAAGTACCCCATAACAATGAAACTATGCCCCTACTAGTCACCACAAGGTGGCAAATAAAACTCCCAGTACCAGAAATGGGTTACCTCTTTTGGAGCTGTTGGTGACTGAGTTCCTATAGACCACCTAAACATTGTAGGCTATCATTGTTGCTCTTTCTTATCATCTAATCCTTGATAGCAAAAACTTAGTGTTGAAAATGCCATATACTTGAATCATAGAAAATGGAGAAATCATGTTTATACTGATGTGGAAGGTTTTCATAATACTGGAATGTTTGATGCACATTCCTAGAGAAGAAAAGTAATCTTCAGTCTTACCCAGCTGGGTACCCTGTAACCTATAACAATGGCTGATCTAGCAATATATTATTGGTGCAATAGTAGCATAAATGATATGGAACTAGCCAATAATCTTTTGTAAGTCTATTTAAAGTTTCTGCCCAAGATGAAACCCATACCTGTTAGCCTTAATTTAGCCAAAACAACAACAACAAAACAAAAGCAAAATACAATATGTCTTGTTAGGTAATAGCCCTTACCTACTATTATTATTTTGTTAAGTAGACATAGTGTTAAACTGAAGGCTAATTACTTATTGCTATACCCATAGAGTAGCTCATCTCAGAAGCCTCATCAGAGAAGCTTCTTGCAGTAGAAAGCAATTACCACAGAAACTCTTCACAGGGCAATGTGCAGAAAATAAGATCCTGAGGATGGCTCGGCTCTAAATGGGACACCTATATGTCACCCCTTCCCCAGTAAGGCTCAGGGATTATTGTTGAACAGGGTCAGAATGATTGAAAGAGCTGGAGGTGGTAGATGACTACATCAACACAGTGTTTGCTGGACATATGAGGGCAGTTACACATGTGAGTGCAGAGCTTCTGTGACAACATTTGAAAGACTTGCATATGCCTACCTAAACCAATAGAAATCCAAGCATGGAGGGAGAAGGGGGACGTTAATTTTAGCCACTAACTGAGGCATTATTGTTAAGTGGTAGCTTTTGGAAGAGGAGAATAGGTTGTGGGGTTTTTTGTTTGTTTGCTTGTTTGTTTTTGAGAGTGTGACCTCCATAGGTTTACACACTCCATGGGATGGCGTTACATCCAAGAATATCATTGCTCTCGATGTGGTGGGACCTGGGAGAATGTAACCAATAAATGAAACATGCTAAAATCTCATGCAATAGCCACCTTTATTCAGAGCCTCAGACAATTTATACTCTGAGGGTTAAGAAAGGTCACATGAACGAAGTTCTCATGAGTTCCAGCTGTATATAATCACAAGGAAAACCATCATGTGGCAAAAACACGGTTTTCTTAGAAGCATATAAAATATAGTTTAAACATTTAGTTTAATAACAAGATCAAGTAATAATGAGTAATGTGAAGTGAACTCACTCCTATCTGCCACACCTTGAGGAGCATGAAAATATATTCCAAGAACAATTCCATGTTTTGATGAAACTGAGATCAGACGACTCTTGTCTTGTTTTCTTGGAGTGTTCTCACAAGCACTCAGAATTCTCCTCACATGACTCCACAAACTGGATTGGATGTGCTAAGAAAAAGAATAGGTAGTTGGGTGAATAGGGTGGATCTATGGGTAGACAAGAAAGAGATTAATTATGTTCAAAGTATATTGTATGTCATTCTCAAAATTAATAAAATTATTAATTGAAAAACTATCAATATGGTCATACGATTTAAATATATAATTCTTAAAAGAAGTACATATGCCCAATAATGACAGGAAAAATTTCAACATCATTAATCACCAGAAAAATTCAAATCAAGATTAAACTGTACTGTAGCTAGAGTTTTCCTGCCTGGCCCACAGTCAGGATAAATCTCTTTCACCTGCCAGTCCCACAGCCGCTCAGACCCAACCAAGTAAACACAGAGACTTATATTGCTTACAAACTGTATGGCCCTGGCAGGCTTCTTGCTAACTGTCCATATAGCTTAAATTAATCCATTTCTATAAATCTATACCTTGCCACATGGCTCGTGGCTTACCGGCATCTTTACATGCTGCTTGTCCTGGTGGTGGCTGGCAGGCAGTGACTCCCTCCACCTTCCTGCTCTTTTAATTCTCTCTGTTAGTCCCGCCTATACTTCCTGCCTAGCCACTGGCCAATCAGTGTTTTATTAGCAACACATTTGCCATACAGAACATCCCACAGCACTGTACTTCTATTTACCCTTTCAGAACAGCTACCACAGAGAAAAGAAACAGCAACAAATGTAGGTGAGGATTTGAAGGGAAAGTGAACATTTTTATACTTCTAATAGGAATGTAAATTAGTGCATTCACTAAGAAAATTGATACGGGAAGTTCCTCAAAAATGAAAATGACTGTCAGCATACCACAGAGATACTTGTATATTCACATTTATTGTGGTGGCATTGATAACTGTCAAGATATGGTATCAGCCTAGATAGTCATCAACAGATGGAACCAATGGTACATGTAAGCAATGTTTTACTTGTGTTTACTTCCATATTGATGAATAAAATTATGACATTCACAGGAAAATGGATGGAAATAGAGACAACCATGTTAAGCAATATAAAACAGACTCAGAGGAATGCCACATTTTCTATAATATGCAAAATCTGGATATATATATGTGTGTGTGTGTGTGTGTGTGTGTGTGTGTGTGTGTTTATGTGTGTGTGTTTATGATGAAAATATTGGAACATGATTCCTTGGTAGAAGGAAGGGAGCTAAAGCATTCTGATATTCTCATCATTCACATGTATATATTTGTGCCATGTTGTAAGTAATGCATATAATTAGTAATAATTCTCAATCTCTGGCTTTCTCTTTCTATTATAACTTATAGTCCCTAAGTTCTAAGTATTTTGTTCTGAAGCCCTATGATTTTATATACTTTGTATTCATTATATTATTTAAGTCATGAATATTTCATATTATACTATTTGGGAGTTTTATGAATGCACCACCTTATAAGCATTTACTGCTTTACTAGCCTGAAAAGTTACTTATCCTTTGAGACGGCAATATTATCTTGTAAAATCTGTTATATTTGTTATTGTAACATGAAATCACTTATCCATTAAGTGTTTTTGTAAAAGGCAAATGCATACATAGGAAAATTTTCACATTTTCAATTGAAATTTTATAGACAAAGTACGTACTAATTTGCAAGTATATAGCATCATTAGCATTATTTGTGCTGTTAGTACTAACATTATTAAATGGCTTTTTTATCACTGAAATATTGATAAATTCAATAATATTGAAAATATTATTGAATTTATCATATTGAATTTATCAATGATATGTAAAATATAAATTATATACATTTCACATAAATATAATTTTACTGATTTAAAAACTAGGAAAATTATTAAAATTTTGAGTGGAATAATTATGTTTTATTATTTTCAATAATGTATTTATTGTATACTATAGACAATTTCCAAAATACTGAACAGTTTTATAATAATGAATAGAACATAGGCACATTTCTTTAAAACAAAAGGAAATTTGGAGTTTTGAATGATAACTTTTGTGATCTAGTAATAAGCAGCAGCATTTAGTCTTTAGAATTTTATAAACAACTTCTTTAGAAATTCTGACCAATACTTCTAAAAATACACATTCAAGAGCATGCTTCCTATTGGATAATATTGTATCAAAACATTTGCAGTACTTGCAAGCATCCCTGACTAATTATACCTCATTAACACCCTAATGAGTGTGAAGGCAAGAAGAATGGAAGCACTGAGTCTTTGAATCAAAGTTTATTATTATTTTTCCCTGATTTGTCTTTCTAACCAAAGAACATATCACACCTACATCTTGTAATTGATGAAAGAAAATGATGATGGTTAATTTTAATAAAGTCAACTTGCCACAGCCTAGAATAACCTGAAAAGATAAATGATTTGAGGAGTTATCTAGATCAGGTGGGTAGGTGAGCATGTCTGTAGTGAGTTATCTTGATTGTTAATTGAGGCAGTCACAGTCCTTAGACAGTTGATGGTGTTGAGCTATAGAAAACAGGAGGAAGCTAGATGAGAGCAACAAAGTAAGGGCCCATTTGTTCCGTTTTGCTCTTGATTGTAGATGTGATGTAAATATCTTCCTGAGTGGCTTCTTTGACTTCTTAGCAACAGCCTCTAACATAGAGTTGTAAGTCAAATAAACCGTTTCACACCTATCTTGCTTCTGGTTATTATTTTTTAAATCATAGCAACAGAAATAAACTTGGAAGAAAAACTGGCTCCCAAACGTACTTACCAGCCCTACTAGATTTTCAACAGTTATGAAACTCAGAAGGATTTAGGACATCTTCTGTTTGAGTTCCCACCAATTTTTATCAGCATTGAAGATTCTGCTCTGTTCAAACAAAATGTGGTTGTTTGTGTGTTGCTTTGTATAGTAGGCAAATTATCTTTGCTGGGAACTAAAACCACCAATTCAAGGAGTTAGCTTACTGGTAGGAATATATTTACATTTTTGAGAATAACACTCAATATTGGGGGGAAATTGGGTAACTATAAATTAAATCAAGCCACAATAATAGATTGAAGAATGCATTAACTACATCCCAATTTTTCTTGTATAGATGTACATTTGAGACTCTTCAGTTCTCTTTGGTAAAATAAAAAACATTTCTTTTCAGTGCTTTGAGTATTATTTCAGGTGGCTCATGGGAAATATTTAGAAGATTAGTTAGATTAGTTGATTTTGATGTTTTCTTCCGAAAACAACAATACTACAATGTAAATTATTGTGATTTCTGAGTTTACTTAGATATTATTATGTAGTTTTTTTTAATTACAACATGGCTAGAAACACAGTGATATAATTAACAAACATTAGGCATGAGCTAGTAACCCACTCATAAACCAACTCAGGCTTTCCAGGATTTGCTGATCAGCTCCCTTTATGTTGATGTACCAACTCAGTAATTGTTTAAAATGTAGCACACCTGTGCGAGGCTGGGTTCTATGATGGGTTCTGGTGGAAATTACACGGCTAGATGCCTTCCATGTGGATCACATCTTCAAATTCTATTGTCACAATGCCTCAAAAGAAAAGGAAAATAGAGAAATGTGGTATTTTTACATGGCGTACTTTAACAGCTGTTCTAAAAAAAATACGTAAGGCAATAAAGGATTTTCTAATCTTCATGATCACTGTGATTTCTGCTTTGTCCAAGCATCTTTCTCTCCCTCTTTATAATACTTGTTGACAGAGATAATTTTAAAATATTAAAATAGCTGGTGTATGTATGCTGGGAGTATTCAGGTTCTCTAAGGACAGACTAACTTATGGCATTTGATGCTTACTTTCCAGTTTTGTGTTGCAGGGTTTTCATAACCAGTAATTTTCAAGCTATTGCTTCTGCTCCATCAGTCAGTGCTTACTCTGCAAAGCTTTTCTACCATTTCTACCTAAATATACACATGAGTTTATTTCTTGTTTAATATGGAGAAGAAAGGTCACCATAGGCATAGAATTTCCCTTTCAATTGTAGCAGATTGTCTATTATTGGATAGTTTCTAAAAGGTAGTATTTACACCTAATTTCCCAAACAAATCATAGAAATGTTTTCAAACATTCTATCCACTTACAGATGAGGAAGCTGATGCATAGGGTAGTCAAGAGATTTTCTTTATATCAAGCAACTAGTTGTTGGCAGAAATAGTATTCAAACTATTGAAATTTTGCTTCAAATAGTGAATAAAGGCATCAACATGACTAGATCTTGAATGAATGATAAAATATATAATAAAGTTTTAAAGTAGCAGTGAGGTTTGGTGGTTAACATTTGTTGCTTTAGTTAAGGCTCACTATGTGTTTGAGTACTTTGATAAAACGTTTAACTAAGTGAGAGACAAATGATCACACCTGTAAGGAGAACTAAAAGTTGTATGGCCTTTGGCAGTTCAGCTTTGAAACCATGACAATAGGTGTTCTAGGGAAATGGTCTAACATCTCTAGCAGCCTTACAAACCAGTGCAAAGTGCTCTTACATCTTAAAAATTCAGTTAGCAAGACAGAAGACTCCTCAACTGTGCTTAGTCACAAGAAGCCTCAGATGAATTATGTAGGTCTTTAGACTCTTTCCCTGGATAACTATAGTATTGCCTACAATCCATGCCATTTATTGAAAAGTAAATTTTAAATTGCTATGTTCCTTCAGATTCTTTTATTTTTGTCTTTAGTCTAACCTGACAGACATTTCCATCGTTAAATCCTGTTATAGTTTCTTCTCTTTTCTAACAATTGTGTTTTTTTTTAAATTTTGAACAATCTTAGGGAGTATTTTTACTATTATTTAACCTTTATTTTGTCCCTTCAAATGAATCATGAGAGAGCTGTTTTCTCATATCAGTCACACATCTGCAACATGTAAGTCTATATATGATATTAAAGTATTTGAGCAGCTCAAATCAAAGAACTATAGTATATTAGTTGTTTCTCTTGCAGAGCAAATTTCAATAGAGTGCTTTTGTGGGAGACTGCTTCACATTTCTCTGTATTCTATTCTCTACTGAATTCTTTCCAGCACAGTCATTCTAATGCAACTTTTAAATACCCACTTTCTTTAGCAGCAGAGATTGGTGGGATTAGGATGCAGCCACAGGAAGACAATTACTAATGAGGATCTGGGGAATTGAGAGCTCAAATCATGGAAAGGGCCCCCAGGGTAAATAAAGTCTGGACATAAATCCAAGACAAGTATGCCAAAGGGAAACATGAGGGAGTCCAAGGTCAAACTTCCAGAAAGGACAGTGAGAAGCAGAACAGTAGTGAATCAGATGCCTAGTGTCTGCAGATTTCCTGGGTGCACCAGCTGCATTCCTGGAGATGCACAGGACTCACACCAACAGATAATTACACATCAGGTAGCACCCTCAGGTAAGGAAAGGGAAAGCAGGACTTAGCTAGGAGTACATGGCAATGAGATGGCAATAGGGAGATGGTAACTTGAACATATATGTTTGCCTCCCCTTTTTAAACTGTGGTCCATCAAACATCTGACTTCCCATGGAAGGTCCATGTATGTTACTGGTGGAACCTAAAGAATAGTGTGTTTACCCAAGTACTTTTAGGACACAGGAAAGAAGAGCCAGTGTTCAGTTTTAATTCATCTCTGCACTGTCCAGAGGACTTGAATTTTCAGCTTTCTCCTGAGAATTAGGAGAACCACTTAAGAAAACAGATTGGCTTTCAGTATTTACCTATAGCTCATTAAAAAATATGATGGTTAGAAACCTTCAGTATAACTATCAGTTACATCAAAAAATCTAAAAAATGCAAATGAAAGAGGGAATGTTGCAAAATGTTCTCAAGTTCTGGACTTTATGATGGTGGGTGTGTGTGTGTGTGTGTGTGTGTGTGTGTGTGTGTGTGTGTGTAGCTTTACTGGAGTCAGAAGAAGCTGGATCCAGAATGATACCACCTGTCTATAAGTGGAGCACAAACATTGGTTTCTTGTTTGCATGTTACAGAATAGAGCTATGTATTCATTCAACTATAAAGGCTCTATACAAAGATGCTTATAGAATTAAAGGTATAGAACATACCTTCTTTAATTACAATCCAAATAAGGGAAACAAAGAAGAAACACTAAATCAAAAGAGTAAATACCAAATATGAGCCCAAAACAGTAGAGCAAGATTGTGAATGACATTAAATAAATGGATCAAATTGATGTGGTACCAGGGTTTGTAGACAAGGAAGAATATGTAGTGTTTCCAGTTATACATTACATACTGTTTAAATCAAGGCAGATATCTATTTTCTCAAGCATTTAGGATGAAAACTTTCAAAATCTTTTCTCTTGCATTTTGAAGTTTGTGGTAAATTCGAAGTTCAGTCTGGTCACCCAGTTGGGAACTGGGGAGGGACCTCAGTCAGTAAAGAGCTTTCTACACAAGCATGGGGACCTGAGTTTGGATCACTAAAACCCGTGTTGAAAAGCTGCTGTGGTGGTGTGTAGCTCTAGGCTCAGTGACAGATGGTCAGAGACAGGTGCATTTCTGTAGCTCACTGAGAGCCAGTACCAGTGACCCCATGAGCTCAAAGTTCAAGGAGGAAGATACTGACATGATCTCTGGCATCCACAAACAGGTACTCATACACACAGGTACACACCGTGTAAACACACAATTAACTACTAAATTCAGTCAGCTCACTGTGCACCCTATTGCACATGGACCTTGCATCTGTCAGACTGTAACACAGCAACATGAATCGATTTTTTTCCTCTTTTCCCTTCCTCCTAATCTCTCACTTCTGATAAAAGCCATTCTACTTTCTACTTCCACTGGGTTCAATCTGTTAGCTTTCGCGTGTAAGAAAGGTCATGCCAGACTTGCCTTTCACTGCCTGGTTTATTTCATGACCGCAGGTTCCATCCATGGTATCACAAATGACAGGGTTTTATTTTTTTCATAGATAAATAATACTTTACTACATGTATTTATCCCTTTCCATTATCCATCCTTCAGCTGGTGGACACTTTAATCGTTCCATTTTGTGGCTATTTTGTAAAGTGTTTTGACGAGCAAAAAAGTACTCAAGTTTCACTGAAAAATGTTTGGATTTCTGATAAATGTTTTTAAATACAATATCACATTTAATGAGGGAAATATCACAATTCTGAAAAGGTGAATTCAGAAGGGTGAGGTATTAGGTTCATGACTTCATAATTAAAAGGCAAAAAGATTGTGTTCAAAGTCAACTTGCCTGGCTTCCATTACTTTATCAAGAACACTTGGCATGACGACCATGTCCCAAGATCCTAAGTCCCGCCCCCCGCAAAACATGACTATACCTTGTAGGGTGAGCTTGACTGACTGAGGACACAAAGCGATATTTACTAATTAATGTCTAAATTCATAACTGTTTGAAAATGAGCATAGTTAATTTTCGTGACCATCTTCCTTTCACATCTCAAATCTATGTTCACACAAGTCCTGTATTTTCTACTACCTTCCTATATCAATAAAATTTCCTGTAGATTGTTTAGATACAGTTTGCTAAAAAGACAAAGCATACAGTCTATTTGAAGGTAGCACCGTACACAAAAATTATGGAGTCCAAGAAAGTGAGACTCATTTGTTTCTTAACTTATAGCTTATAATTAGAGCTAGCCAATGCGTTCCATTATCTACCTCTCATCATTATGCTTCCTGATCTAGTTTTCTATTATAAAGGAAATGCCTGTAGACAGTTCCAGAGGTTGCTTCTTGGTGACCAAAGCGATAGTCATCTCTCTCATTTGTTCCCTCCCCTTCAGAGACACACAGGCCTAGGTGTCACAATATCAAATCCTCATGCCCCAGCTAACTCTTGGCATTTTCTTGAATCTTGTCCTTATGGCCAATGGCACTCAGCCAGCATGAATGCCAAGCCTCTCTTGAAGTGTTGACTTTCCTTTGCTGTGTATACTATTTAGCCACAATTTAATTTATTTACAAGATTTTAATGGTGTACCACTGGAATTTTATATTTTCATTAAATGCAATTTTTTAACATTAACTAAGACATGTCTGCAATTTTAAAAACTAGATTTACATTTCTTCTCCCAGAGGGAAAAATTTTTGAAATTATTTATAACATACATATTCTGCAGCTTGATAAATTCCTCTGAGAATTACATTTCTCACAGGAATACTTTCTGCCAATAACTCAAAAAAAATGACAAAGATTTTATATTTGCACTGGAAAGACTGATCTAAAACCTCATTAGCTGTTCAAGAGCACTGTTAGGAGTCCTAGGAAACTGCTTTGCCCATCACTATTGTGGCTTATAACCAGCAGAGATTATTCTCTTTAAGCTTTCTGTGGTAACAATTGTGTTCCCTGCAGCTGTTTATCTCATTCAATCCAAATTCACTGACTGCCCTTACTCTGTGAACTTTACCATGGAAGGCACAATCATTTGTTTTTTAGGGGCTGCTTTTCACTGGGACAAGGTTATTATGTTACTAATTCTTGATAAAGCAGTAGCATCGTGGCAAATTGAGTTTGAACACCTTGGTTGAGCATCCTCATCTTCATCATCTTCAACCCCATCCCTGTACTCACTTTATGAAATTACGTTGCTCATTCAGCATCTCTCAGTTAGTGAGTATCAATGTGAAGATTCACACATTCTTTTTCAGGGAATGAATATCTACTCAGTCATTAGACTCCAATTATCCAAACTTTTGGTGTTTTGTATACTATTTTTTTAAGTACAGGATATTAATCATAAGGAACATTCCTGGAAATTACTCTAATTCAGCACTCTATATAATAGCTGGTTTTATGATCTCTCTAGACAGAACAAAATAAAAAGCAGTTAGCTGAATATGTTTGTCTTGTGATTTCAATCTTCCAGTACATTTGGAATGGTCTTAATTATTTATAATTATCTAAAATTATTAACATAAATACAAAATGAAGTTGTAGTTATAAAACATATATAATTAATTATATGTTTGCTTGTCTGCTATATTGAAAAATACTGATAATTGTGACAAAAAGAACAAGAAATAAAGTTATCAATTTTGTAATACAGTTTTTAGATTAGAATATATAAAAGCAAGATATTAGAGCATAAAGTGAAGATTGCTTATACCATTAGTCTAAAGAGGACACAGTATAATTCTGATTATTGATTTCATCTATGGATGCCCATGTAAAACAGAAACATTTTGATACCACAGTAGCATGAACCAAGGATTAGTCTTTAAAAAGCAAAGAAGAGTTGTACAAATGAGAGTATGGCTTTGCATTCCTAACTCAGATACAAGTTTCTGATGAATAAGAAGAAACATTAGGAAAAGTGATGCACATCATGCTACATACAGACTTTATTTATTAGCCTTATCATTGCCTGTCTTCCCATGAGAAGAAGGTCAGGGGAACCTTGAATAATTACTGCTAAAATTCCTGTATCCTACCCCTTCCTATGTTACCAGGCCCACAATAGGTAGTCAATAAATACTAACTGAATAAATAAATTTGTTTACCATTTAAGAACATATTATACTAGGCAGAACAAATTAAGAAATAATGTTTTCTTTTGCACTTGAAGAATCATATCAAAGGTCATCACTATGTGGTTGTAGATGCAGTGTGTAGATTATGAAATGTGTGGTTTTTAAGTGAAAACAAAAAAGTTTGGTGTAGACAAGCACAGTGAGACCAATTTGTATAGAGGAACTAAACATTTAGATCTGAAACATTGTTGGTACATTGCAAGGATTCCCCAGGCCATCACAGGCTCCTTCGTGACCACAGGGGGCCATGTAACATCAGCTGTTTGCTCAGCAAGTGTGAATCAACAGCTCTTTCCCCCATGAGGCATGCACAACTGAGATGTTTTCTCTCTTAATGTGAGAAATCTAAACTTATTCTGCATGAGGTAAAGCATAGTGCTCTTGTTTACAAGATCCTAAATTCTGGAGTTGTCTGTCATTCAGGCTACAAAAGCACCACTACCACCAATATAGACTTTGGGGGAGAAATGAGGTTTTTTCATCAAAATGCTTTTCATTTCTTACAAGCGAAAGAAGAAAGACCATTTAGTTCTTGTCTTCTTTTCTCTATTTTTTTTTTTACCAAATCAGCGTTCAATCTAAATATTTAATGAGTGTGTAAATGCATATGAAGGTGCAGAGTGTTGTTCTGAAGAAAGAACTTCACTTCTAGGTCTGCTTCTGACTGATGTGCAATGTAGCAATTGCTGGTGACCACTTGGTTTGAGTGTTTCCTACTCCACAGGGCACATGGTCTGGCTCTGACGGGAGGTTGGCCAATACAAGTTATAGGTGAAAGCTAGAGAGTGAAAGAATTAGAAATTGGGGTTCAAGCTCCATCTCTGCCCACGTTCTGACATTCTTATGCATATGACATCTCCCTTTCTCAGTCTCCCAGAAACCTTAGTATGTGGTGTCTCATGCACTTCTTCTCTAGGGTATGGAATTTGATAGCCTCTTAGTACAGTCATTGCCTGAATGATTAACTGTCCTTTGAGAGTTTCACTAACACTATGCACCACCATTCTTACTAGATAGCTCCTTTTATAGGAATGAACCGATGCATTAACCACATTGGTTCTTTTATCTAGTTTTTGGTTTCTTGTAATGATGAACTATTACCACATATTGAAATTAGCCTACTTGTTGCATTAAATTACTTGTGTCTGTGACCGCAAAGGTTAGTGCAATGGTTAATTTTGATTTTCAACTTAAATGGATCTGGATATAAGAAAAAGTCAAGCCACTGGATATTCCTCTGACAGTTTTTCTTGACTAGTGAAGGCCTTCCTTTTGGTGGCAGCCAGGTAAAATCATATAGTTGAGGAAGCTATTGGCTTTGGTTTGCTGGTCTTTATTCTTGTTAACAAATTCAGCTACACAGTTGCTGCTGCATTACACAGAGAACAGCTGAGCTACAGTGGTATCATTTTTGTCCATTGCACATTCTTCAATTTTTATAATTTGTATTATAACATTGACATATTCCCAAGAGAATTACATCAAAATCATGCTTTATAATTCCTGAATCTGAGAAGTTGAGTAGTGAGTAAAATTTTTGAGAAGTAAGACAACTCTAAATTTCAGTTTAATTTTTGATTTATTGTATTGTAACAAACTAAAGTTTGAAAGTTCTTTAGGAACAGGTAATGATAGCATCATCTACGTCATGAGCCATTATTTGAATGACTTGAGAAGGAATGAGATGCTCAGACCAATTGACTCCATGGAGAAGAACCCAGTGACAGACCAGCATTAACTCAACTGCTAAAGGCTACAGGTGAAGGTGTGAAATGAAATATGTAGATAAATAATAGAACACTTATATTTTAATATCTGAAAGGATGGCTAAGTTATTTGAAAAAAAGTTTCTATAATTAAAAGCTCTTTCCTCCAATAATAGGAGAAAGGCAGAGGAAAGCTTAAGAATATCTGTTTTTCTACCTAAACAATTTTTTATTAAGGTAGGAAACATGAATTTGGGCATTAGAGTTCAATGTATTCTAACGATTTCTCTATGGAGAAAGGAAGAAACCGTTAGCTGAAATATTAGCTCATTATAAGTGCTAAATAGATCTTGAACTACAATATTTACTGGATACATTTATATTTCTTCACCATACTGCATCTTTTCTTTTGTTTGTTTCTGTTTCCCCCTATGAGACATCTTCTGTCTGAATAATGGCAAGACAGAAGGGACAGGCCTGGGAATATATGTGCTTGTGTAGAAGCAGCCACAGCATGCTTTTCTGTTTTTTAATAATAAAATATTTTTTTCAGAGATATAATTAAATTTAGAATGTGGATTTAAAAAAATACTTGTCAAACTGCTAGATCTTGTTTTCATTGATATAATTTACCTAAAATAAATACTTTTCATTTTTTCTGTCCAGACATAACTTTAAATATGTCTATACCTTTAAAAATACATTTAAGAGGAAATCAGGTCAAATGACAAATATACAACATATTTTATAAACAGGAGTTTTAGTGAACTTAAGTGAATGAATTTTGTTCAATGTAAAACCAAGTTTTACTTAAAGAAACAAGCCTTACAGGAATCAAGTTCAAGTTTATTTTAGCAAGCTTTGATTACTTTCACAGCTCTCAGAGTGAGTCTTATTTATTAAGAATTGATGCTGAATTTTTTTCCTTGCTTTTACTTACACTTTAATTCCTGCATATTTAAAATAATAGATAAACCATTATATTTTCTCAAAATAAGTAAAACGCACTATAATTAATGCTTTCTTTATTGGTTTGAATGCAATTACTCAACTTGAATAAAAATTGATTCACATATGTGTGTAATTTATTTCCTATGGAAATAAATCAGAAATAAGTAAACTTCCAGCATGGTGCAATGCAATTTGTTCATGAAATTAAAAGGAAAACTGCTTTAAATCTCCCTCAGTGTACTACCTCCTCTAGTCCATTGGCAATGTGTGGTCAAGCAATAATTTATTTCTCTAGGATAAAATTGCCACTTTATTTTCTATAAAGTTTGAAAGATTCTCTCATTGCTCTACATAATTTCAAAGATCCGCCAATGGAAATAAGGAAAAATGTATTTCAGAATATTGCCTCAAAGAGCTGCCCATGTGGCTGTTCACACAGATATCTAAATTGTATGTGTATATAAATTCCAGTGTGTACGAATGTGTACCGTGTCCACCCCTGGTGCCCAAAGAGGTGAGAAAAGGGCTGGAAATGCCCTGAAACTGGAGTTATATCTGATTATGAGCAACCTGATGTGGGTGTTAGAACAAGACCTAGTTCCTTTCAAAAGCACCAAGTGGTTTTAACAGTTGAGCCTTCTCTCTCCAGCAAAATTTTTATAAGAATACTTCAGTTATTTGAGTAACTCGCAACCGTAAGACCTGTTAGAAATGGCTTCATTGATATAAATTTGCAATTTTCAGGTGCTTTGCCATAAAATTTCTTAACTTTCTTTTACAAATAAATATCAACCAAAATAAATATGTAATATGACATTTTTTCAACACAAGAAGATACATTCCCTGAATTTTAAATATTAACAAAACCTCTACTTTTACATACATTACATTTTGGGAAGTCAAAAAGATAAAAAATGTCAGTTTTTATTTTATAAGCTAGTACAGTGTGGCTCTTTGAAGTATATAGTGTAGATAGGATAGAAGAGTAGATTGTCCTTGAATATTCTTATATGTCATTCATAATTTAATTTTATGTGGAAATAGTGTTGATATAAAAAGCCAAATTAAAAAAATCATTATCTATTTTTATTGACTGTCTGTTTTTCCTTACACTTGTTTCTTTATTTTTTGGAAAGGTAATTATGAACTCGAACAGAGTTGACTGCTAACTAGAAAACCCTAACTCCCTGTCTGCTGATATGGATACATGGAACTAAATACAGTATGACGTCACTCAGCTGTATGCAGGTTGCCATGTTTTTCCTCCAGATGAAAGTACCTGCTACCCAGACATAAACACACAGACCCAACCAATATTTTTGGAAGGAAATAGACTTGGTTTTAAAGTGAGTTCACATGGGATTGATGTCCGAGTCACCCTTTTTCTCAGCACACATTTCCTATGCATTCAGGAAGCCCTCCTCTAGGAAGAAGATGGCCAACAGACTATCAAGCCCAATTGAACATGCGCTACAGTATCTTCGCCCTTGGGCCAACCTGCTGTGGCTAGAGACTGCTGACGTGGAGGCACATGGTCAATGGAACCAATGGAGAAGGGACAGCACATCTCTAGAGGATGAGAGGACCAATGGAGTGCTGGGAGGGGACTATAAAGGCAAGTCCAATCTCCACAATAAAGGAGTCTGCAGTCCACTCTGCTACTCCCCTGACTTCGGAGCCTGCGTCATTGACTCCGCACCTTCTCACCCGCTCCCCCGAGGGGTGTCTCTGCAGTGTCGCTGGCAACACTCCCCCTCTTTCCTCTGTGCTTTGGACTTTCTATCATTTCATCTCAGAGCACGGACTCATTTTTCTGTTAGAAGATCTTACTCTCAGTGCACTTTTTTCCTTCATTAAAACTAAGTTAACGAATATTAGCAAGTGTTCTGAAATTGAGTTTAAATATCCAGGAGGTCAAAGAAAAAAGTTACTCAAGCAATGCTTCTGGGAGGAAAGCAATGACTGCACACATTTCATTATCTAATTGGTCTTTGCCAAAATACCTATGTAGAAATAGAAAAAAAAATCTCATACATAAAAATGGAAAGAAAAAATTAAAAATAGGAAAAATATATCAGCTATACATAACTCCCATACTGTCTAAAACTTTTGTATGTGTGATACAAATGTTACTTTTAGATAGAACTGATGAGATTATGGGGTAGATGGGGGTCCTTGCCAAGGAGTGTACTCGAAGAATACTCTAGTTATTGACAAGGGAGGATGTCATATTTTCTTATAGAACACTTGCTATTCTTACAGAGGACCTGTGTTATTCCTAGCACTCACATCACGCAGCTCACAAATGCCTGTCACTTAAGTTCCAGGGGATGTAAATTATCTGGTCTCCATAGGCATCTGAATGCATATGCATGCGCGCATGCACGTGCACGCACACCCACACCCACACCCCCCCCACACACAAATTAGAAATAAAATGAAACTATAGAAATATCTTCTTCCTTTGCCTACACTTCTAATTTCTGTCTCTGACTTAGCCAAAATTTTTGTGGAAAAGTTTTCTCCCTTTCCTAGCTGCTAAATGATGACATTTTTTTCTTCTATGACTCCTGTTATCTAGGTGTGGTCTCAGACCCATGAGTTCTTACGACACATCCAAGAGGTCTAAGGGCTCAGAACAAACTGCATGACAGCAACTCTAATACATTGTCTATTTAATTGTGTTGGTTGGTAGAAATGCCTCAAAGCAGAGTATAACCTTGCCAATACTCTGTCCTGCCTTGTGATACATTTGTAAGAAAATTAAACAAACAAACAAACAAAAAACCTAAGAAAGTCCATAGTGAGCCAGTAAATCTTATTAATTGTATCAAATATATACTCTTGATCTCTTTTTTAAAATAAAAGGAAAGGAAGCCATCAATGCGGACATACAAGGCTATGATGGTTGTTATTGTGAAAGTCTCTCAATATGTGGGTTGTTCATTTGTTGCACTGCTCTTGGATCATTGTTTTGACTTGATAGAACAGTATACAAACTCTGACTCACCAGATTTATGTATTTTTTTCACAGGTACTGTCTAAATGATGCATGTACTATGAATGTACTTTCAAGGAAATATAGCTGAAGAACATTTGTTGCTAATGACATTTGTCACTAGTAGGCAAATTAGAAGTTTGGAAATTTGTCCCTTCAGCTGCCAATGGATAGTGGCTTTTTTTGATATGATAAGCATACATAATAATAGTAATCAACAACCACAATTGTTTAATATTATATAATGGGTAATTTGAAAAGCCTAATGAGCAATTTCTTTTCCAATCAGCATTAAATATCCTTGAATGTTCAAAAAAATCCTTTCAAATCCAAGAAAGGTCAGTGAATTTCATGTAGAATTTCTTGTAACAAAGGAAAGCAATTTGTTGATACTGTCAGTTTCTATAACATTATTAAATTTTAGTGTCAAAGAAGAATATCAATACTTACCTGAGAAAATTATTAAATACTCACCATTTTTTAGCCACATATCTATGTGTGGCTGAATTAGCTTCTCCCTCATCAAGTAAGTACCATTTCATCATGGCATAACCTGCAATAAGAGGAAGGAGACCCAGCATCTTTTCTATTAATTTACAATAGTAGTTTGTAATAATAGTAATAATTTGCAATAATGCAATTGCTAATTATTTTCAAAAGAAGATTAAAAATTTTGATAAATGTATATCTTTCTAGTATAATAGGGTAAGGTATTAAATTGCATAGAATTAACAAATATTATATATTTTCAAATTCTAATTATGATAAATATCAATCTATCATCTATCTCTCTATGTATCTACCTATGTATGTATCTATCTATGTATCTATATATCTATGTAACTACCTGTGTATCTATGTATCTATGGATGTATCTATCTATCATCTAGCTGTCATCTACCTATGCATGTAAGATAGATACAATATAAACAAAACTCTTTAGAACCTTCTTCAATCATTTATTTTTCTTTTTTTCTTTTCTTTTTTTTTTACAGTGTGTGGGGATTGACCATAGTATGTTGCATATGACAGGCAAATCCTCAATGACTACACTACATTCTTAGTTCTGTTTGTTGTTTTCCTTTTGTTTGAAATAGACTCTCATTACATTACCAAACTGGTCTCCAGCTAATTGTCCTCTTGTCTTAGAATCCTAAGAGTTAGGACTATGGATATGTACACTCTACCTACCTCTGAAGATGCTTTTTGGCATCAAAAGTTTAACAACTGCTTCTCTCCAAATGCTTCTACTGAACATAATGATGAAATTTATCATAACATTAATTTTAGAACTATCTGTCAAACTGAGATTATTTTAATAATCACTGTGCATAGACCGATAATGTGAATAATACCTATAAAATTAAGTCTATTTAAATGGAATGATGCATTGCTAACTTATTTTAAATCATAATTGAAAATGACTACGCTTCCAGCTGTGTGATTCATTTAGCACCCTTTGGTGATATTATTCACAGTATTACATTTCTGAGTTGTTCTTACCTTATGTATCAAATCAATATAAATTAAACAATTCTTGTGTTTGTAGTAATTTACATATTATATCTGAAAACCTTAATCTTAAGTATGCAAACCAAAAGTAAAGGAATTCACACAATCTATAGTTATTATATTCATGGTCAAGAGTCTGACACTAAGCACTATAGTGTTTCAATATTATTTGAAGCTAAACATAGTATATATTTGTGGAGACGAAGTACAGAGAGTAGAAGTGTTCAAGGTCAACTGTAGATGACCTTGAGCTGAATGAAGGTAAGGAGAGAGGTGAGTAAACAGGGTATAGAAAGATTATGACTCCTTTGTTTTAGTGACATTCCTATGTAATGTTTACCATAAATGTAAGTAACTCTAAATTATGTGTGCTTATTCTCTATATTTACCTAATAGGGGTGTACATTCTACATACAGGGACATGCTAATCCAGGCCCTGTATTAATAGTCTATATTTCCTTTAACAAATACTTTAAGGTTTAAAATTTCATATGGAGAGGGCTAGAAAGATGGCTCAGCAGTTAAATGATCAACTACTCATACAGAGAACCAGAGTTTGACTTTCCACGCCTGCCTAAGGCAGCTCATAGCTACCTGAAACTCTAGTCCAGGGCATCTAACATCACTGGCCTTCCAGGGTACACATACTCACATACACACACCATAATGGAAAATATAAATACTAACTCATACACATGATTACAAATTAAATAAGACTTTAAAATTTCATTTGGTGACCTTAATGCTTTTGGATGGATTGCTATTCTTGTAATGAAATTTAACTTGAACAATTATTTTAAATAATTTTTATTTTGATTGCTATTCATTGTATACATTGTATATACCTGGATTTGTACACGATGTCCTAGTTAGCTTTTCCTTACTGTGATAAACACTATGACTAAAAGCAACTTGAGGAGGAAAGGGATTATTTGGTGTAGCTGAAGTTTTCCTGGTCCCACCTGGCTCCCACGATCCACAGTCCTGCAGCCACTTATACAATAATCACTCAGAAGCTTATATTAATTAAAACTACTTGGCCATTAGCTCAGAACAACCACTGACTAGCTCTTACACTTAAGATCAGCCCATTTCTGTTAATCTATATGTTGCCACGTGTTCCGTGGCATTACCTGTATTCCATTACATGCTGCTCCCTGGACCGACTGGCATCTCCTGACTCAGCCTTCCAACCCCCCCACAATTCTCCTTGTTTGCTTATTCCACCTAAACTTCCTGCCTGGCTACTGGCCAATCAGCACTTGATTTATCAACCAATGCAATCAACACATTCACAGCACACAGAGTGATATCCACAGCTACCAGGCTTATGGATTATGGTCCAGTATTCAAGTGAAGCCAAAATAGGAAGTTGAAACAGAAACCATGGAAGAATGACATGGTTTACTGTCTTGGTTACCTACAATTTTTATATGGCACATACCCACTTGCCATATAAAAAATAGTATGTAGGAATAATAGTAGGAAAGTATGTCCCACAGTAGTATGGTCCCTCCTACATTAATTAGCAATTAGGAAAATGCCTCACAGACATTCCCATTGACTAATCTGATGGAAGCCATTTCACAACTGAGAGTTATTCCTCCTGAGTAACAACAGTGCAAGTCATCCTTCACCAAAACTAATGATCACAACTGAAACCTTTTTAAACTTAACACCTAAATATATCATTATTAATCATACTCATTCCTTTAAGTACACTAGATTTCATGTTAATATCACAATATAGAACACAATCTAACTTTAACATTTGCACAAATTACTATGGCAAACTTCTTGCTCCAGCATTTGTTGGTTCTACTGCCCCATTTGCTTGATGGGGCAAAATTATAGCAGTTAAACAATTCTGATGATTGGGACAGCACTTTATTCTGAATTGGAAGGACATTCTTTGTTTTGCTTGTTCTATAAGTGCATCATGGACAAATCACCTTAATCCTTGTTTTATTTATTTCCTGTACGCTAGGAGACTAAGAAGCACAGGTAGCAGTGAAGAGATATTTCTTTTTTTTTCTACTGAAATGAATATGTTGTGAGATGAATTGATCTAAAAACTTGTCTGAGCTGTAGTGGGAATGCTTCCAGAAAATATAGCACATAATCAAACTTATTTAATTAAGCTTATTTTTAAATTTGAAGACAAGATTCTCATTAATCATTTGTTATTTTTGCTCTTAAAGGATTAATATCACCGGTGCCTATTAATTTCTGCCTTACTACACACTTATTCACTGGGTAATATTTTCTGAACGCTGTTAGCCAGCATTATAAGAAAATGCTGTGTGTTCTTAAAATAAAAAGAAAAAATCTGTAATGATATCTGTTAAGGTAAGATCCTGCTTATTTCTGGACATATGATTCTGATTCTTTGTTTTCAAGAAGAAACACCAACTTCATTGGGATTCTAACATCTGACTTTCTAATATGTCAATATCTGTGTTTCATAAATAGCAAATGATATTAATCAAAAAAGGAGACAATTTCAAGTGAGTGAATGTGCTACAGTTGACAAGCAAACAAAAAAAATCTTGAATTTTTCTGGTGAGAAATCCTGACTTTGTGTGAGACTCAGAAGTTTGCACCCTGTGGGCATATAGATAAATTTATAAAATTGTGAGGTACTTGTATTGGTGATTTATTTTGTTAATGTTAATTATCATTTACCGTAGACTGAACTTCATAAAATTAATCAATATAGCTTAAATTATTTCCATGATTTGGGGGCATTCTAGTCATTTCCACAGAGTTATCTGAATCACTATCCCCATTGTTTTTAATTTGTTGATTATGTACTTCAGTTACTTTTAAAGGTGCTGTATTTCTTAGCAATGCATGCTTCATAAATTCAGAATTATGCTACTGAAGTAATAGTATCCACTCTCATAATAAGCACAAGGCATTGGTTAAATATCCTGCACTGGGTTCACGTGAAAGTCTTATACTGATATAATCTAATTATCTGATCAATGTAGAAATTGCATAAAATGAGTGGAATATTCATAGAATAAAGGAAAACACTGCTTGTTAAGCAGAAAAAGGGAAATATTTCTTAATAACTTCAGGACAAATGGGACAAAAATCCATATTCCATTAAAATCTTTATTCTTTGGTTCTTTTCTTATTAGTAGTTAGAGAGTTAGTATTAATTACCCATCAGTAATAGTGTACATAAAATGTAGAACTTTGACTTTTAAGTTACAAATACACCGACAAGAAATGAACCCTAAATATACTCTGACTCATACTGACACTTTTGAAGCAAAATGTTCAGTATATTCTACTTATCACTATTTATTATTTATATTTATAATATTAATTATATGACTGCTGTGTGTATTTCTGCAAGACTCTGCCACATGTATTCTGGTGCCTGAGAAGGCCAGAAGAGAGTGTAGGATCCTCTGGTCCTTGAGTGACAGGTGATTGTGAGCTCCTTGATGTGAATGCTGGGATCTGAACATGGACCTTATGAAAGCAACAAGTGCTGAGTCATTTGTTCAGTCTCCATAATCTGTTTATTTACTATTTACATTTATATTATTATATAATAATCTGTTTATTTACTCTATCTAGCCACTGTCACCATTTATATCAACACATCACCATGCACATTTGTGGAGTTCAACAGAAAGCACAAATTCCCTTTCTTGTCCAGTATCTACTTGGGTTCTCTACTTCTGTGCCTTCCCAACTTCATATTTGGAGCTTCAGCCTCTTCTAGAGTTACTTATTGTAGCAAGCTCACAGTTAGGTTAGGGGGATGGCAAACCACGGGAGGCATCATTAGGACCCTGTCATGAGTTTTCTCCCAGAAGCCATCTTGTCTATAAATAAGTGAAGGAAGAAGACTAAGAATGAAGACATATGACATATATAATATTTCTTTCACATGCAAAAATCACAACAAATGTAATTCTTCCTTTTTATCAGCCTTTGTGGAAATTTAACGAAATAAGTTTTGGCTTATTCCTTTTTTGGATACTAGCCCTAGCAATAGCCCCAGTAGCTTTATCTTAATGTAGAAGTTAAATGTGTTTTTATTTCTAGTAATATTTACAATGACATTTTCATGACAATTAATCATGTATAAATCAAATAAAGTGTCATTTATTGTCCTTGTAGATTCCAATGATTTACAAATATGGGTAAGTTGAACTCTTTTGATGTATTAGTCACATCTCAAAATGCTTCACATATATTAACACATTTAATATTTAGATCATACCTATGGTTCCATTGCTTATGCTATCCACATAACACAAGAAAGAAAAAGAAATCAGAGTGAAGTTATTCGGTCCTTTCAAATAATAATTATGAAGCTGGACAATTCTGATTGTAGGAGCTACATAGTCCTAAAATGGAAATATTAACAAAAGCTATCAAGCACAAGTGATTTTAAAAATCTTCTTGACTATAAAATATTAGTCAGAATTTGCTAAGAAATTATTGGGAAAATTACATTACCACTTAGTGATCATATTTAAATTTTAATAAATAGGAAGAATCATGAATTAAACCCCAAATAATACATGATCATGTTTGATTCTTTGTTTCACACATACTTGTTCAGGTAGCAGTGAGATTAATTTTTAAAATAATCCTAACTTAATTAATTTTGGAATATTTAAATATATTTTTAAAATGATAAATTTAATAAATATTGAAAAAAACTGAGGTGAAAAATCACCTGAATCTTCTCAGAATAATCAGGAAGGGTATTGTTCTTGCTTGTCTTTAAATGCTATATATAAATTCCATAATCATTTTTGATAAAGTAATCTTTCAAATATGCAGGCAACAAACATTTTTTGCAGTCTGGAAACAGAAGTGAAATGCATGTTTAAATGCTTCAAACTTGCTTTTAAGTAATTTTCTACACATTACTGCTTTCTATCTGTAGTTTTGTATCTAAGTTTTGAAACAAAATAAGCTCAGTCCAACTCCTTTGGCATAAATGGGTTGCTATGGTAGAGTCATATGACTTCAGAACATCATGTCACAGCCCTGTTTTCACCTGGTTCCCTCTGTGTTCCAGAACTCTTCCTCCAGAACTGAGCCTGCCCTTGCCTGAGACGTTTATCACTAGTAGCCCTTCTGATTTGTAGTTGATTTGTAGCTGAAGATACTAACACAGTCTTTCACTAAGTCCACATCATTCCAAGAGTAAGCAGAGATTTGCCTGAAGAGATGGCTTAGAGGTTACAAGCAAGGACTGCTGTTGCAGGGAACAGGAGTTAAGTTTCTAGCACCCACTTAAGATGGCTCACAACCTCTCATAATTCCAGTCCAGGGGATCTGATGCCATCTTCTGGCCCCCAACTGTTCCTGCACACACACACACACACACACACACACTTCCTTCAATAAAATAGATCTTTTAAAAAAAAGAAACAGTTCTAGGTAGATACACAATGAAAATGTTTAGCATCTTGCATTATTTTTTAATTCTTTAAAAAGAAATTTAACCTTGTAATTAGCATAAGTGCTTATTTTGCATGATAGGAATATACCTATTCTTGTTAAAATGTCAATGTGTCATGATTCACTCTATTTTTTGTTATCTATTACTATTTATTTTGTATATTTATAATATTAATTTTACACATGATTGAGTGTATCTGTGTAAGTCTGCTGCATGTTTTCAACATCTCTTACTTTTATGAACTGTATAAGAGTTTCAGTTATACATTTAGTTAGGTATGATTTATGAAGAGGTGGTTTCACAGAAAGGATTCTTCAATACACAATAACAAAATAGCTGTGTTCAGTTAATATGCATTTTCAAGCAAAAATCTAATAATATACAGTACTCTGCCTTAATTAATAAAATGGGTGAGGGGACAAGAAAGGCATATTCAAAACCTGTAGGATTTGCTGGTTGAGAATATATGTCACATATGGTACCACATTCCACAGATTAGTCACACCTTTGTCTGACTGAATACTTGCCCTTCAAAAGCACAGCTTAGGAACAAACTTCTGGTCAACACTGCTGTGAAAACATCTTTGAATAACTGTTTTTCTAAATTTGTACTTACATATACTCATACAGATATATGTACAGAAGCACACACACACACACACACACACACATATACTCATACACAGAGAGAGAGAGAGAGAGAGAGAAACACACACTTACACTTTAGTTTGGTGTTTTGCTTAGAATCCCATTTGTCCTTTCATGCCACCCTTTTTTCAACCCAATATTATGTTATACATGTAGTGTATTTTCCCAGAATTCTGACTCAACAATGAAACATTTGAGGAGTGGCCATGGTAGATATGTGACAGGGGACTAAACAACAGAGTTGAAATCTGTGCCTTTTTTTTTTTTTTACTTCTATGCATGGAATTACTCCATGCAATCTGCCCCAGCCATGCAGGGGACCAACCGGTCCTCTGACTATCTTTACTTGAAGAGCTCTTGTTGACCACAGGTGCAGTTATTAACTGTCCTTGCATTGGTCCTTTCATGGTATTTATCCATCAGGTAATGGGTTATACTATGAAAAGACTTTCTTTTAAATACTTATTGAGGAAAACAACAACCTTGCCTGTCCTATAATGGAGAATCATCTCTACAAATTGCTATACACTCTAAATATAGTATATTCTTTAGTGTAAAACTACCTTCAAAAATATGTTACTTTAATTATTTCTTCAGTTTTAAGATATTTATGAATACTCTTTCATCTGTAAAATCATTCTATCATATGGTTTTTGTTAAAACTCACTGTATCAAACAAAATAAAAAAATCATCACGAGTATATTATTTTCAGAAATTATTAATTGTGCCAAATTTCATTCCTCTATACTGTGAAAAAGAATGAAAGATTCTTCCTCTTCAGTTAGGACTTTTCTACTTAACTGATCTTTTCAACGATTACAGCAGAGAGATGGAAAACAAAATACTGTCTTGGTCTCCAGTAACTATGACTATTTATTTGCAAATGTTTTGAAATCATATCATCAACAATCACATAGAGACAGACCTACATATATACCTTTTGTATATATCAGGGACAGCTATCCTTCATGCTGTATCTTAAAACAAACAAACAAAACAAAACAAAAAACTCTGTCTTTAGTAAATCATTTTGAAACTCAAAAGATTTTAATTGTTTGCATACTTCATTTGCTGGTTTGCATTCCTAAAACAGCACCAGCAAAATGCCCCCTGGGTTCCATCAATTTGTATTTTTAATTGAACCACCTGGTTTTATACCAGCACATTTCCACACATATCAAAAGCCCCTCAGAGGAGGAATAGATTTGGGCATTCCAGGGAAGGAGTCCCACTGTTCATTTAAATGTGCAAGTCAACTGAAATCATTGAAAAAGGAGTGTTACAGGAGCAGAGGAGTTCAACAAGTACATCCGAGCCCTTGCGACCATTAGACATTTGTTTCATAAAGGCCTGGAAATCTAATAAAGTGCATACTGATGGAAATATTCAAGTCTCTTATATCTGTGCTCAATATCGACAGTGCAGTCCCATCCCCCACTTACTTGGAAGATGGCAAGCCTCCAAGCAACAGATTATTTCAATAATTCTTCCTGCTGTTTGCATATTTTATAAGAATGCTTTCTGATTTTTAAATTGAATTTTTAGATTTGATTACTTAGGTTATTGGTTACTGCCATAAAACTACTTTGACTGCTCATATTTTTGTGTGCTATTATGTATGACAAAAATATGACTACAATGAATGGAATGAAATTCACTGATGCGTAGCACTGTCCTATGCTGGAGGAAAATTTCAATAAAGACCAACCAAGTCATACCATCATATGCTGATGTACAAATAGAAGTTGACTGACAGGCACCAAAGGAAAATCTCTCTCTTTTGTTTCATTTTTATAAAGTTTTGTTTAGAGAATCATGTAAATATAAATAACGAATTTAGTCATACTTCCAGTTGTCTAAGAAAAAGGATAAAACTAAGATTCTTAAAAATGAATATTGACCTATCAGGTGCTACACGTTTCAAAAACATAGTACCAGTATTTTGAACCTTTTTAATTTTCACCTTTCTTCTGGTAAATGGAAATTGTATTCTTTAGACATAAATAACAAGTGTTGAGTTTAGATTTTTAATAACTCTTACAGCAGAAGACATATTTCTGAAGCACTTATGCCTTCTGCTTCTTTCTAAGATGGAGTGGCTATTGAGATTTCTTTACTTCACAAATACATGTAGAATAGAATAAAATCAAGTACATTATTAAAATTATTTTTTATACAATATATCTTGATTCTATTTTCTCCTTTCCCAACTACTGCCAGATCCTCCCCATCCAAATTCTTGTTCTCTCTTTCTCCCTCTCTCTCTCTGCTCTTCCTCTTTCTCTCTTATCCACTATCTCTTAAAAGAGAAAAAAATGAAAACAAATTAAAAATAAAAACAAACAAAAACCATAAGACAACACATACCAAAAGAAAACAAACAAAATAAAATGTGCACAAAATGGGTCCACTTTGCATTGGCCTGCTACTCCTGGGCTGGGGGCCTGCCCTGGAGTGTGGTTGATATACCCAATGTCACTGCATTGGATAGAACAGATTTGTTCTTTCCCAGCAGGTATCAATCCACATACTTCTTTGCTAGGTGTGTGAGTTTGGGTCCATTTCCCCTTCTCAGTCCTGGGATACTTTTTTTTCTACTGGGACTTGTACAGGACTTCTCTATGCTGTTGTCAATGACCTGTCTGCAAGTCAGAAACATTTTTTAAGGAAAGAAAATAAATTGATCTTGTGTAGGTTTCCTTGTCCAAATTATCTTTTGTTTTTTAACCCTTTAATACATAT